>JAAAWM010011831.1:0-110336 GCA_036873465.1 Thinopyrum obtusiflorum
CGCCATTAATAGCCAAAATAGGTGCGCCACTAACAGGGTTTTTTCTAGTAGTGACGGTGACCTCCGTCCTATCGTCCTGCTGGTCTTGGTCTCGTTGCACTGATATGAAAACCTTTGCCTGATGCCTCGGGACTCCTCGCCTGTGCTTGCCTTTTTAGTACCAAAGAGGAAATGAGGACACTGCGCGCGCTGGCACCCGCCTGGCCCTGGTCATCATGGCTTGCGTCATAGGAACCTCGTGAGGTGCCCCTTGCCTTGATCTCTCCGCCCCTCGTGAGCCATCCTGGTGAGGCCGCCCCCGAGGAGGTCTTGCGTCACCCGCCTCGCGAGGCTTGGCCCCTCGCGAGGGTCTTGAGTATTTGCTGGTGAAGATGGGCCATACAGGGCTACTGGTGGAGCCACGCCGTGGGCCGCAGGCAGGCAAGTCTGGGGACCCCCGTTCCCAGGACGCCGACAGTGACAGACCTATTGCAGGAGCAGATGCCAACGTTATGAATGTTTGACAAGCTTGGAATGATGACTACTTGATAGTTTAGTGCACCATGCTTTACGGCTTAGAACCGGGACTTCAAAAATATTTTTAACGACATGGAGCATATGAGATGTTCCAAGAGTTGAAAATGATATTTCAGACTCATGCCCATGTTAAGAGGTACGAGACCTCTGACAAGTACTTTGCCTACAAGATGGAGGAGAATAGCTCAGCTAGTGAGCATGTGCTCAGAATGTCTGGGTGCTACAATCACTTGAATCAAGTGGGAGTTAATCTTCCAGATAAGATAGTGATTGACAGAGTTCTCTAGTCACTATCACCAAGTTACTAGAACTTCGTGATGAACTATGATATGCAAGGGATGACGAAAATGATTCCCAAGCTCTTCGCGATGCTGAAATCGGCGAAGGTAGAAATCAAGAAATAGCATCAAGTGTTGATGGTTAACAAGACCACTAGTTTCAAGAAAAAAGGCAAGGGAAAGAAAGGGAACTTCAAGAATGACAAGCAAGTTTTCACTCCCGTGAAGAAGCCCAAAGCTAGACCCAAGCCTGAAACTGAGTGCTTCTACTGCAAAGGAAATGGTCACTGGAAGCGGAACTATCCCAAATACTTGGCGGATAAGAAGGATGGCAAAGTGAACAAAAGTATATTTGATATACATGTTATTGATGTGTACTTTACTACTGTTCATAGTAACCCCAGGGTATTTGATACCGGTTCAGTTACTAAGATTAGTAACTCGAAACAGGAGTTGCAAAATGAACAGAGACTAGTTAAGGGCAAGGTGATGATGTGTGTTGGAAATGATTCCAAGGTTGATAAGATCACCATCGCACACTCCTTTTACCTTCAGGGTTAGTGTTGAACCTAAAATAAATGTTATTTAGTGTTTGCGTTGAGCATGAATATGATTGGATCATGTTTATTGCAACACGGTTATTCATTTAAGTCAAAGAATAATTGTTGTTCTGTTTATATGAATAAAACCTTCTATGGTCATACACTTAATAAATGGTTTATTGAATCTCGATCGTAGTGATACACATACTAATAATATTGATACCAAAAAGATGCAAAGTTGATAGTGATAGTGCAACATATTTGTGGCACTGCCGTTTAGGTCATATTGGTGTAAAGCGCATGAAGAAACTCCATACAGATGAATTTTTGGAATCATTTGATACTTGCAAACCATGCCTCATGGGCAAGATGACTAAAACTCCGTTCTCTGGAACAATGGAGCGGGCCACTGACTTATTGGAAATAATACATACCGATGTATGTGGTCCGATGAGTGTTGAGGCTCGCGGCGAGTATCATTATTTTCTGACCTTCACAGATGATTTGAGCAGATATGGGTATATATACTTGATGAAACACAAGTCTGAAACAGTTGAAAAGTTCAAAGAATTTCAGAGTGAAGTGGAGAATCATCGTAACAAGAAAATAAAGTTTCTACGATCTGATCGCAGAAGCGAATATTTGAGTTACAAGTTTGGCTTTCATTTAAGACAATGTGGAATAGTTTCACAACTCATGCCACCTGGAACACCACAGCATAATGGTGTGTCCGAACGTCGTAACCGTACTTTATTAGATATAGTGCGATCTATGATGTCTCTTACCGATTTACCACTATCGTTTTGGGGTTATGCATTAGAGACAGCTGCATTCACGTTAAATAAGGCATGCTACCTCTTGAGCATGCGTTGGTTTTCCCTTGAAGAGGAAAGGGTGATGCAGCAAAGTAGCGTAAGTATTTTTCTCAGTTTTTGAGAACCAAGGTATCAATCCAGTAGGAGACTACACGCAAGTCCCTAGTACCTGCACAAACAATCAAGAACCTTGCAACCAACATGATAAAGGGGTTGTCAATCCCTTCACGGCCACTTGCAAAAGTGAGATATGATAAACATAATAAGATAAATATTTTTGGTATTTTTGTTGTATAGATTGGAAAGTATTGCAAAATAAATGGCGGCAAAGATAGCAAATTGATAGGAAAATAATATGATGTAAAATAGACCCGGGGGCCATAGGTTTCACTAGTGGCTTCTCTCAAGATAGCATATATTACGGTGGGTGAACAAATTACTGTCGAGCAATTGATAGAAAAGCGCATAGTTATGAGAATATCTAGGCATGATCATGTATATAGGCATCACGTCCGTGTCAAGTAGACCGAAACGATTCTGCATCTACTACTATTACTCCACACATCAACCGCTATCCAGCATGCATCTAGAGTATTAAGTTCATAAGAACAGAGTAATGCATTAGGCAAGATGACATGATGTAGAGGGATAAACTCAAGCAATATGATATAAACCCCATCTTTTTATCCTCGATGGCAACAATACAGTACGTGCCTTGCTGCCCCTGCTGTCACTGGGAAAGGACACCGCAAGATTGAACCCAAAGCTAAGCACTTCTCCCATTGCAAGAAAGATCAATCTAGTAGGCCAAACCAAACTGATAATTCGAAGAGACTTGCAAAGATATTTAAATCATGCATATAAGAATTCAGAGAAGAATCAAATATTTTTCATAGATAATCTTGATCATAAACCCACAATTCATCGGATCTCGACAAACACACCGCAAAAAGAATTACATCGAATAGATTTCCAAGAAGATCGAGGAGAACTTTGTATTGAGATCCAAAGAGAGAGAAGAAGCCATCTAGCTAATAACTATGGACCCGAAGGTCTGTGGTAAAATATTCACACATCATCGGAGAGGCTATGGTGTTGATGTAGAAGCCCTCCGTGATCGAATCCCCCTCCGGCGGAGCACCGGAAAAGGCCCCAAGATGGGATCTCACGGGTACAGAAGGTTGCGGCGGTGGAAAAGGTGTTTCGTGGCTCTCCCCGAGGGTTTCAGGGTATAAGAGTATATATAGGCAAAAGAAGTACGTCGGTGGAGCTACGAGGGGCCCACGAGGGTGGGGGGCGCGCCTACCCCCCTAGGCGCGCCTCCCTGCCTCGTGGCCACCTCGTTGCTTCCTTGATGTCCACTCCAAGTCTCCTGGATTTCGTTTGTTCCAAAAACGATCCTCGCGAAGGTTTCATTCCGTTTGGATTCCGTTTGATATTCCTTTTCTGCGAAACACTGAAATAGGCAAAAAACAGCAATTTGCACTCGGCCTTCGGTTAATAGGTTAGTCCCAAAAATAATATAAAAGTGCATAATAAAGCCCATTAAACATCCAAAACAGATTGTATAATAGCATGGAACAATCAAAAATTATAGATACGTTGGAGACGTATCAACATCCCCAAGCTTAATTCCTGCTCGTCCTCGAGTAGGTAAATGATAAAAACAGAATTTTTGATGTGGAATGCTACCTAACATAATTTTCAATATAATTCTATTTATTGTGGCATGAATGTTCAGATCCGAAAGATTCAAGACAAAAGTTTAATATTGACATAAAAATAATAATACTTCAAGCATACTAACTAAGCAATTATGTCTTCTCAAAATAACATGGCCAAAGAAAGCTTATCCCTACAAAATCATATAGTTTGGCTATGCTTCATTTTCGTCACACAAAAATGCTCTCATCATGCACAACCCCGATGACAAGCCAAGCAATTGTTTCATACTTTAGTAATCTCAAACTTTTTCAACTTTCACGCAATACATGAGCGTGAGCCATGGACATAGCAGTTTGGGTGGAATAGAATATAATGATGGGGTTGTGTGGAGAAGACAAAAAAGGAGAAAGTATCACATTGACGCGGCTAATCAACGGGCTAGGGAGATGCCCATCAATTGATGTCAATGCGAGGAGTAGGGATTGCCATGCAACGGATGCACTAGAGCTATAAATGTATGAAAGCTCAACAAAAGAAACTAAGTAGGTGTGCATCCAACTTGCTTGCTCACGAAGACCTAGGGCATTTGAGGAAGCCCATTGTTGGAATATACAAGCCAAGTTCTATAGTGAAAAATTCCCACTAGTATATGCAAGTGACAATATAAGAGACTCTCTATCATAAAGATCATGGTGCTACTTTGAAGCACAAGTGTGGAAAAAAGGATAGTAGCATTGTCCCTTCTTTTATTTATTTATATTATTTTTTGGGCCTTTCTCTTTTTTTGGCCTTTTTTTATTTGGCCTTTCTCTTTTTTTCTTCTTGGGACAATGCTCTATTAATGATGATCATCACACTTCTATTTATTTACAACTCGAAGATTACAACTCGATACTAGAACAAAGTATGACTCTATATGAATGCCTCAGGCGGTGTACCAGGATGGGCAATGAATCCAGAGTGACATGTATGAAATTATGCATGGTGGCTTTGCCACAAATACGATGTCAACTACATGATCATGCAAGGCAATATGACAATAATGAAGCGTGTCATAATAAACGGAACGGTGGAAAGTTGCATGGCAATATATCTCGGAATGGCTATGAAAATGCCATAATAGGTAGGTATGGTGGCTGTTTTGAGGAAGATATAAGGAGGTTTATGTGTGATAGAGCGTATCATATCACGGGGGTTGGATGCACCGGCGAAGTTTGCACCAACTCTCGAGGTGAGAAAGGGCAATGCACGGTACCGAAGAGGCTAGCAATGATGGAAAGGTGAGAGTGCGTATAATCCATGGACTCAACATTAGTCATAAAGAACTCACATACTTATTGCAAAAATCTACAAGTCATCAAAAATCAAGCACTACGCGCATGCTCCTAGTGGGATAGATTGGTAGGAAAAGACCATCGCTCGTCCCCGACCGCCACTCATATTGATGACAATCAAAGAACACCTCATGTTTCAAATTTGTCACACAACGTTTACCATACGTGCATGATACGGGACCTACAAACTTCAACACAAGTATTTCTCAAATTCACAATTACTCAACTAGCACGACTCTAATATTACCATCTTCATATCTCAAAACAATCATCAAGTATCAAACTTCTCATAGTATTCAATGCACTCTATATGAAAGTTTTTATTATACCCATCTTAGATGCCTATCATATTAGGACTAATTTTATAGCCAAAGCAAATTACCATGCTGTTCTAAAGTACTCTCAAAATAATATAAGTGAAGCATGAGAGATCAATAATTTCTATAAAATAAAACCACCACCGTGCTCTAAAAGATATAAGTGAAGCACTAGAGCAAAAATTATCTTGCTCAAAAGATATAAGTGAAGCACATAGAGTATTCTAATAAATTCTGATTCATGTGTGTCTCTCCAAAAGGTGTGTACAGCAAGGATGACTATGGTAAACTAACAAGCAAATACTCAAATCATACAAGCCTCTCCAAGCAAAACACATATCATGTGGTGAATAAAAATATAGCCTCAAGTAAAGTTACCGATAGACGAAGACGAAAGAGGGGATGCCTTCCGGGGCATCCCCAAGCTTAGGATTTTGGTTGTCCTTGAATTTTACCTTGGGGTGCCTTGGGCATCCCCAAGCTTAGTCTCTTGCCACTCCTTATTCCAAAATCCATCAAATCTTTACCCAAAAACTTGAAAACTTCACAACACAAAACTCAACAGAAAATCTCATGAGCTCCGTTAGTATAAGAAAACAAACCACACCCTTAAGGTACTGTAATGAACTCATTATTTATTTATATTGGTGTTAAACCTACTGTATTCCAACTTCTCTATGGTTCATACCCCCCGATAATAGCCATAGATTCATTAAAATAAGCAAACAACACACGAAAAACAGAATCTGTCAAAAACAGAAAAGTCTGTATAAATATGATTTGTTTGAATACTTATGAACTCCAAAAATTCTAAAACACTAGGACAACCTGGATAATTTGTATATTGATCTACTGCAAAAAGAATTAGCAATTTATCACGTTCTGGTGAATTTTAACAATTATTTTTGTGAGCACAAAGTTTCTGTCTTTTTCAGCAAGATCAAACAACTATCACCTAAGAAGATCCTATTGGTTCTACTTGGCACAAACACTAATTAAAACATAAAAACACATCCAAACAGAGGCTAGATGAGTTATTTATTACTAAACAGGAATAAAAAGCAAGAAACAAAAATAAAATTGGGTTGCCTCCCAACAAGCTCTATCATTTAACGCCCCTAGCTAGGCATAACAACAAGAATAGATCTAGGTATTAACATCTTTGGTATGCAATCCATAAGTGGCTCTCATAATAGATTCATAAGGTAATTTAATTTTCTTCCTAGGAAAGTGTTCCATGCCTTTCCTTAGTGGAAATTGGAATCTAATATTTCCTTCTTTCATATCAATAATTGCACCAATCATTCTAAGGAAAGGTCTACCAAGAATAATAGGACATGTAGGATTGCAATCTATATCAAGAACAATGAAATCTACGGGCACATAATTCCTATTTGCAACAATAAGAACATCATTAATCCTTCCCATAGGTTTCTTAATGGTGGAATCCGCAAGATGCAAATTTAAAGAACAATCATCAAATTCACGGAAACCTAACACATCACACAAAGTCTTTGGAATCGTGGAAACACTAGCACCCAAATCACACAAAGCATAGCATTCATGATCTTTAATTTTAATTTTAATAGTAGGTTCCCACTCATCATAAAGTTTCCTAGGGATAGAAACTTCTAATTCAAGCTTTTCTTCATAGGATTGCATTAAAGCATCAACGATATGTTTAGTAAAAGCTTTATTTTGATCATAAGCAATGAGGAGAATTTAACACGGATTGCAACAAGGAAATACAATCTATCAAAGAACAATTATCATAATTAAATTCCTTGAAATCCAAAATAGTGGGTTCATTGCTATGTAAAGTTTTAACCTCTTCAATCCCACTTTTACCAATTTTTGCATCAAGATCTAAAAACTCTGAATCATTGGGACGCCTTTTAACTAAAGTTGACTCATCTCCAGTCCCATCTTTATCAAGACTCATATTGGAAAACAAAGATTTAATAGGAGACACATCAATCACTTTTAGATCTTCATCATTATTATCATGAAAACTAGAAGAACACGCTTTCACAAAGCAATCTTTTTTAGCACGCATCCTAGCGGTTCTTTCTTTGCACTCATCAATGGAAATTCTCATGGCTTTGAGAGACTCATTGATATCATGCTTAAGAGGAATAGATCTAAGTTTCAAAGAATCAACATCAAGAGAAATTCTATCCACGTTCCTAGCCAACTCATCAATCTTAGGCAATTTTTCTTCAAGCAAAGCATTGAAATTCTTTTGCGAAATCATAAATTCCTTAACACTAGTCTCAAAATCAGAGGGCATCTTATTAAAATTTCCATAAGAGTTGTTGTAGGAATTACCATAATTATTAGAAGAATTACTAGGGAACGGCCTAGAATTAAAGTTTCCTCTATACGCGTTGTTACCAAAATTGTTCCTACCAACAAAATTCACATACATAGATTCATTATTATTCTCAATCAAAGTAGACAAAGGCATATCATTAGGATCAGAAGAAACACTCTTATTAGCAAACAATTTCATAAGTTCATCCATCTTCCCACTCAAAACATTAATCTCTTCTATCGCATGAACTTTTTTACTAGTAGATCTTTCGGTGTGCCATTGAGAATAATTAACCAGAATATTATCTAGGAGTTTAGTAGCTTCTCCTAAAGTGATTTCCATAAAAGTGCCTCTTGCGGCCAAATCTAAAAGATTTCTAGAAGCAAAGTTCAATCCGGCATAATTTTTTTGTATAATCATCCATAAATTCGAACCATGTGTAGGGCAATTAGGTATCATTAATTTCATCCTCTCCCAAGATTGTGCAACATGCTCATGATCAAGTTGTTTAAAATTCATAATATCGTTTCTAAGAGAGATGATCTTAGCGGGAGGAAAATACTTAGAGATAAAATCATCTTTGCACTTATTCCATGAATCAATACTATTTTTAGGCAAAGAAGAGAACCAAGTTTTAGCACGATCTCTAAGCGAAAACGGAAATAGCTTCAATTTAACAATATCATTGTCCACATCTTTCTTCTTTTGCATATCGCACAAATCAACAAAGTTGTTTAGATGGGTAGAGGCATCTTCACTAGGAAGGCCAGAAAATTGATCTTTCATGACAAGATTCAACAAAGCAGCATTAATTTCACAAGATTCAGCATCGGTAATAGGAGCAATCGGAGTGCTAATAAAATCATTGTTGTTGGTATTGGAAAAGTCATACAATTTAGTATTGTCTTGAGCCATTGTGACAAACAATCAATCCAACACACAAGCAAACAAGAAGCAAGTGGAAAGAGACGGACGAAAAAAGAGAGCGAATAAAACGGCAAGGGTGATGTGGGGGAGAGGAAAACGAGAGGCAAATGGCAAATAATGTAATGCGAGGGAGAAGAGTTTGTGATGGGTACTTGGTATGTCTTGACTTGTGCGTAGATCTCCCCAGCAACGGCGCCAGAAATCCTTCTTGCTACCTCTTGAGCATGCGTTAGTTTTCCCTTGAAGAGGAAAGGGTGATGCAACAAAGTAGCGTAAGTATTTCCCTCAGTTTTTGAGAACCAAGGTATCAATCCAGTAGGAGACTACACGCAAGTCCCTAGTACCTGCACAAACAATCAAGAACCTTGCAACCAACGTGATAAAGGGGTTGTCAATCCCTTCACGGCCACATGCAAAAGTGAGATATGATAAAGATAATAAGATAAATATTTTTGGTATTTTTGTTGTATAGATTGGAAAGTATTGCAAAATAAACGGCGGCAGAAATAGCAAATTGATAGGAAAATAATATGATGTAAAATAGACCCGGGGGCCATAGGTTTCACTAGTGGCTTCTCTCAAGATAGCATATATTACGGTGGGTGAACAGGGGGGGGGGGGGGGGGGGGGGGGGGGGGGGGGGGGGGGGGGGGGGGGGGGGGGGGGGGGGGGGGGGGGGGGGGGGGGGGGGGGGGGGGGGGGGGGGGGGGGGGGGGGGGGGGGGGGGGGGGGGGGGGGGGGGGGGGGGGGGGGGGGGGGGGGGGGGGGGGGGGGGGGGGGGGGGGGGGGGGGGGGGGGGGGGGGGGGGGGGGGGGGGGGGGGGGGGGGGGGGGGGGGGGGGGGGGGGGGGGGGGGGGGGGGGGGGGGGGGGGGGGGGGGGGGGGGGGGGGGGGGGGGGGGGGGGGGGGGGGGGGGGGGGGGGGGGGGGGGGGGGGGGGGGGGGGGGGGGGGGGGGGGGGGGGGGGGGGGGGGGGGGGGGGGGGGGGGGGGGGGGGGGGGGGGGGGGGGGGGGGGGGGGGGGGGGGGGGGGGGGGGGGGGGGGGGGGGGGGGGGGGGGGGGGGGGGGGGGGGGGGGGGGGGGGGGGGGGGGGGGGGGGGGGGGGGGGGGGGGGGGGGGGGGGGGGGGGGGGGGGGGGGGGGGGGGGGGGGGGGGGGGGGGGGGGGGGGGGGGGGGGGGGGGGGGGGGGGGGGGGGGGGGGGGGGGGGGGGGGGGGGGGGGGGGGGGGGGGGGGGGGGGGGGGGGGGGGGGGAGAAGCCATCTAGCTAATAACTATGGACCCGAAGGTCTGTGGTAAACTACTCACACATCATCGAAGAGGCTATGGTGTTGATGTAGAAGCCCTCCATGATCGAATCCCCCTCCGGCGGAGCGCCGGAAAAGGCCCCAAGATGGGATCTCATGGGTACAGAAGGTTGCGGCGGTGGAAAAGGTGTTTCGTGGCTCTCCCCGAGGGTTTCAGGGTATAAGAGTATATATAGGCGAAAGAAGTAGGTCGGTGGAGCTACGAGGGGCCCAAGAGGGCGGGGGGCGCGCCTACCCCCCTGGGCGCGCCTCCCTGCCTCGTGGCCGCCTCGTTGCTTCCTTGACGTCCATTCCAAGTCTCCTATATTGCGTTTGTTCCAAAAACGATCCTCGTGAAGGTTTCATTCCGTTTGGATTCCGTTTGATATTCCTTTTCTGCGAAACACTGAAATAGGCAAAAAAACAGCAATTTGCACTGGGCCTTCGGTTAATAGGTTAGTCCAAAAAATAATATAAAAGTGCATAATAAAGCCCATTAAACATCCAAAACAGATTATATAATAGCATGGAACAATCAAAAATTATAGATACGTTGGAGACGTATCAAGGCACCGTCTAAATCTGTTGAGACGACACCGTATGAACTGTGGTTTAGCAAGAAACCTAAGTTGTCGTTTCTTAAAGTTTGGGGTTGCGATGCTTATGTGAAAAAGCTTCAGCCTGATAAGCTCGAACCCAAATCAGAGAAGTGCATCTTCATAGGATACCCATAAGAAACTGTTGGGTACACCTTCTATCACAGATCCGAAGGCAAGATCTTTGTTGCTAGGAATGGATCCTTTCTAGAGAAGGAGTTTCTCTCGAAAGAAGTGAGTGGGAGGAAGGTAGAACTTGATGAGGTAATTGTACCTTCTCTCGAATTGAAAAGTAGCTCATCACAAAAATCAGTTCCAGTGATGCCTACACCAACTAGAGAGGAAGCTAATGATGATGATCATGAAACTTCAGATCAAGTTACTACTCAGTGGTACGGTAATCCCGTTCTGGAAGTCATCTTACTAGACCATGACGAACCTACAAACTATGGGGAAGCGATGATGATCCCAGATTCTGATAAATGGCTTGAGGCCATGAAATCTGAGATAGGATCCATGTATGAGAACAAAGTATGGACTTTGGTGGACTTGCCCGATGATCGTCAAGCCATTGAGAATAAATGGATCTTCAAGAGGAAGACGGACACTGATGGTAGTGTTACTACACTACAAAAAAAAGACACTTCCGTGATGATACATGTTTGTCACAGTAGGTCACGTTTTCTGTCATGCATGTACATCCATGACAATTTTATGACAGAATCAAGGTAGTCATACCTATGCTGTCGTAGAAGTGTTCCATGACATTACCAAAATTATCATCACGGAAGTGTCCACTTCCATGATGGTAAATGCCGCGTCATGGAAGTGCTTTCATCAAGGGTGACCGACACATGGCATCCACCGTAACGGGTCGCCGTTAAGCTATCGGGTCCAGTTTTGGATCCGATAACCCGTTTAACAACCACGACCAATGACGATTTTCCATGTGTAAAATTCTCATTGGCCGATGGAAACACGTGTTGGCTCACCGTTGGGACAGATGTCATCCATTCATTGGACAGGAGGCGCCTATGATATGTCGACACGTGGACCGGCCCAACAGTGGCCCATATAGGTTAAAAGGCCGGGCCTGTCAAAATAACCGGGCCGGCCCATTACCGGCCTACTTGAGCCAGGCCCATTTACAAGCACGGCCCATACAAGTTACACAGAATCGGCCCATCAAAGGCCCATTATACATTTGACAATTTCTAGCCCATCGTCAATTTTAGCCTGTTAACGGCCCACTACATCTTTGGGCCCAATTGCGGCCCGAGCTTCTTTCGGCCTGTTAGCGGCCCATCGTCAGTTCCAGCCCGTTAATGGCCCGGAACATCTTTCGGCCTTTTCTCGGCCCATTCTGCAGTTGGGCCAATTCTAGCCCGCTGTGACTTTAGGCTTGTAATCGGCCCATTCGGTAAATGGGACAACTCCTTGCCCATTTTGTCTCTCGGCCTGTTAACGGCCCGCACAACAGTTGGGCCTTTGACTTTAGGTCCATTAGGGGCCCACGTTCCGCAGTGCATCATTTTAGCCCAGCGCGACTTTCGGCCTGTTAAAAGCCTAGTTTGCAAATTGGGCCTCCTATGCCCCATAACACTTTCGGCCTCTTACTGGCCCGTAAAGTAAAAGGGCCGAGACAAAATTGACATCTATTTTGGCCTGCTAGAGGCCCGCAGGCCATTTCCATTTATACGGCCCTACCGAGCTTTTGGCCTATTAACGGCCTGCTAAGAGCCGTTGTTACGGTGGGCCACATCTTTTAGGATCCACTTAATATTATTTTGACCAGCCCAATTAAGGCCCGCTTTGACTACACATGTTTGTTCATTTGTATGGCGTCCAGGAAATGTTTGTGCGTGTGGGCCCCTGTTTCAACAATATAGCATATTCAAGAAATATCCTACTCTATACTATCGCCTCTAAAAAACATACACTATACAATAAAAAGAATAAGGCATAGAAACGTAGAATAATCCTACACTATACAATAAAGAAATTACAGCCGAATATACCCACTGGGCATTATAGTTCGGCACCAGTGATAATAAAGCATACACAAATAGCAAATTACATACACTGGACAAATAAAGCTCATACATCATGGACACGCATCAACAGAACTTACCATTTGAACTATAGTCTCTTCAGAAAATAGGATTGGCCGGATTCAGATAGCACGAATTTTAGTCTGCAAAATCTCCAATTCCTTCGTGGTTACCTCAGTGTCTTGTTTCATTTTTTTGACTCCTGCATCTAATACCTGCATGTCCAGTCTCAACTTGTTGATTGTACGTTGAGAATCATGTACACGTTGTCTTGCCACCTCTAGTTGATGCTCGAGAACATCAGCACATTCCAGTTCCAATCCATAATCATTCGGTAACGTCCATGCCGCACTGCTCGCAGATCTTTGTGTTGATGTCACTTCATCCCGAAATGTTTTTGTAAGTACACATGACTAGGGCAAAAATATAGTTACAACAGTGAAGCAAGCAAGACAGACTATTTTGTACATGGCAAAACAGGAATAATAATAATGTTACATGTCATGAAGCATAAGCAGGTGATATTTAAAAATTATAAAAATGGTAGTCTGTGCAGCGTGCATACAGAAATCTCTCTTAGCTCACCAGAGGAGCATGATGTTTGGGCCAAATCCAAAACACAGACAAGTTACAAATTTAGACAGCACGTTGCGTATAAGTAAGCACGCAGTTGGCCATTCTGTAGCTCAATTAAAGTTTTAGGGAGCATAATGAACAACAGAGGGATTCATACAAACCTACTACAGCAAGCAAAGCTATGCAATCATTAGCCTAGTATAAACTAGATTGTGAGCCTCATGCAGTAATAGTTGGTTAATAGACTTTAAAGCTTCAGGCACATTTCGCCAGAGTAATTAAATGGTAAGGCCTTTAATTATGTCAACTAATAGTTATACAAGTACCCAACATCAGGCATCATTGTTTGGGCATCTCATTAACTGAGGACAAATAAAGCAATTGAGGAGAGCAAATTAACTATGCCTGAAACAAATAAGGAATTGAACTGTTGAGTTGGATACAGTGACTTACCTTAACTGGTTGAACAGGCTCAGCGCTGCTCCTACTTCTCTTGCAAGGCTCCTTCCTAACATCTTGTACTTGGAAATCCTCAATCTTATCTTCATTGCACCCCCTCTGCAAGGTGACACAAACTAGTTACTCGTCTCCTTGGAAGATAAATATGCATACTTTCCAGTCTGTGAACAACACAAAAGGATGAGATTATAACAAAACAACACCACATAATGAAACATGCCACATCTCTTGCACTTGCACACAATGAAATGAGCATTTACTATGTGTGCACTATGTAAAAACTAGGCATACCTTCGAACTGGATCTCCAGGTACTCTTGGAGAGCCTACTTTAGTGTACATCCAAACCTTTATGTCACCTATGAGTTAGACAACCCCCACTATAGCAGCCCTTAGTGTTTAAATTGTTGACAAGCTCTGTTAGAGTGTTAGGTCAATAACAACAAGTAATCAAAGCAAACAGTTCTGGTATGGCTGGCTGATGCAAACAAGCAATTGAACAGATGTATCAAGAAAAGAAGCAAAGAAGGAGGCTTAAAGACGATCACTTGACTGACCAGATTTAAGGGGCATTTAAACATCATGTGCAACGTATGAACTAACATAAACATTGCATATTCCAGATTCTACAATGGAATGCACATTTATTAGGTTATGCCATGTATGATGATGCCTAAATGTACACTATAGCAGGCATGAGTGATTCATTATTGCACGCAGAATTGAATTGCAGGTTAAGGGCCAGTTCTATTCCGCCTTTTCAGAGCTTATTGTCAAAATAAGCCATAAAAGATGTAAAGAAGTCATTTTTGAGTTATGGGCTTGGGCTTAACTTACTTCGCTTTGGAGGGGGGTGTTTCGGGTAGAAGCTCACTACAAATTGAAGGGAAGGGGAATAGTGAAATGACTCTGTTGTCTGCCTATATTACACTCAAAATGCAATTGCCCTGCCCTCTTGCATCTCCTCTCCCCTTTCCCTCTACCTCGATCCCCTGCCTGCAGTGCTAGGGTTCCTCCAGCGAGCCGTCACCAGTGGTCCCATCTGGCCTGGTCCTCGACGATGCTCTGTCCAGCTAGGCTACATGGCCGGCGGGTAGGGCCAAATCTCCCCGGCTGCTCCTCCGTCTAGCGCCGCCCCTCATTCTCATGGTCTCCAGCAGCTGCTCCACTGTGGTCCGTCCAACGCAATACTCCGGCGGGCGCCGCACAACTACGGCTGATGCCACAGTACGGCAGAAGGCACCTTATTCCCCCTCCCCTCCTCCCAGGCCGTGGCCTTGAGGTGCCGTTGAAGGATGAGCTCATCCAACAAGGTGAGGATCTCCTCTGATTTTTTGCCAAATTTTCATTCTAATCCACTATACGATGAATTGCTATGAGCTGCTTCTGCTGCTGCTATATGATGCATTGCTATGAGCTGCTCCTGCTGCTGCTAAATGATGAATTGCTATGAGCTGCTGCTGCTATATGATGAATTGCTATGAGCTGCTGCTTGCTGCTATATGATGAGTTGCTATAAGCTGCTCCTCCTGCTGCTATATGATGAGTTGCTATAAGCTGCTCCTGCTGCTGCTATATGATGAATTGCTATGAGCTGCTTCTGCTGCTGCTATATGATGAATTGCTATGAGCTGCTCCTGCTGCTGCTATATGATGAATTGCTATGAGCTGCTGCTGGTATATGATGAATTGCACACTGCTGCTGTTGCTGTATGATGAGTTGCTATGAGCTACTGCTGCTATATGATGCTTTCAGGTGGCTGCTATATGATAATAACCAGCCACTTGGACCATCGAATTTCAATAAATAATTGTTCTTCATTTAAATGTGGGTCATGCGTTCTTCATTTAAATTAGGCAATGGGATCTCTATGGAAGACATTGACCAAAGTAGATTGTGCCAAGTAGATGGTATCTTTGTATTTGCATTTTGAAGAAATAGTGATGGTCTGTTTTTCTATCATATTAATTACTGCAGTGGGTTCAATTTGTGATGTTTGCAAGTCAAATTAATTTTCATATGGGCAGAAAAATGACAAAATATAATGCAATCTAGACTTTTCACTGATCACACCAAAGATAAGCTGAAAAGGAAGGCAATGAAAAGAACTGGTTGGCTTATTACCTGGAGCTTATATTCACATGTGCTTATTTTCTTAGGATAACTCGTAATAATTGTCCCTAAGAAACTTGGCCAATAGAACTGACATACAAATAACATGTCACGATGATTGCAATGGAGGAGTGACCTACCATAGCACATTGTATAGGCTCACCGCTGCCTCTCCTTTTTTTGTGATGTTCCATGAAATTGCCACATACATCTTGTACTTTTTCATTGTGTAACCCTATCTGCAAGTTGACACGGCTAGTTTCAGACATCTCTATATGATAATACATTGCATATCCCTTGCGCATATTTAAACCACCAATTAACGATTGTGTGCGTAGCATAAACTAGCCATGACTCTGTGTGCTGGACTAGCAGGCACTCTAAGGGAGCCTAATGTAGTGCACTGGAATTCCTACATGCCACCTATGATTTTGTGTAATGTACTACCTCTGTTCCTAAATATATGTCTTTGTAGAGATTCCAGTATGGACCACATACAGATGTATATAGATGCATTTTCGAGTGTAGATTCACTCATTTTGCTCCGTATGTAGCCTATAGTGGAATCACTAGAAAGACTTATATTTAGGAATGGAGGTACGAGGTAGTATCATGTATGACATCTACATATCTAATTTAGCAGCCAGTAGTAGAAATCATTATCTGCACAAAGGGATTACTGGTTGAAAATTCTAGCAAAGAACGCTGGCAGGCACACAACAATACAAGAGAGAGAGATGCACTTACAAGATCATAGCAATGCCTCAGTCCAGGATCTTGGTTGGCCAAGCTGTTAGATCTAGAAGAAACATCGTCCTTGTAGTTTTTGCCAGCTGCATAACATGTATCAGCGACATGTTAGTATATTTGAAGTACATCGGGCAGGTGATGCTGGACGGGTTTAAAGGTGAAGTACCTAGGCCGTGGCAGGTGCTTGGCATCTTGCCAGACGGTGGGAATCAGGTTAGAAACGTCAAGGGTGATGATGCTGCGCTGGCTGTGTCGGGGTCCGATAAGGAGATCTAGAACCGTCGAGTAGGGTGTTTGTGGAGCGGCTCCGGTAGGGTGGACTACGGTGTGGGCGAAGCGGATCTATGTCCGTGGACGAGGGCGTCGGTGAAGCTGCTCCGGTGGTTGGGTTAAGGATGGTGTCGATGATGCGGATCTGCGGCCGTGGACGGGGCATCAGAAGCTCCTCCGGCAGGTTGGATGAGGGTGCGATGAAGTGGATCTGTGGCCATGGACTTGTGAGTTGAGAATGGTATAGGCGAAGCTACTCCAGTAGGGTTGACGATGGTGTCGGTGAAGCGGCTCCGGTAGGGTTGAGGAAGGTGTCGGCGAAGAGGATCAGAGGCCGTCGACGGGGGAGTCGGTGGGGTGGCTCCGGGGGGTGTGGACGAAGCGTCTCCGGTGGGGAGTATGAATGAGCCGCTGCAGATGCGCTGCAGTTGACGAGAGTACCGGCGAAGCAGATCCGGCGCCGTGGACAAGGCCGGCACTGAATGGGCTATGGTACAGTGGTGGATGAGCAGTCTACTTGTTTCTAGTGGAGGTGGGAGGGGTAGATGCGGCCGCAGAAGCAGATCCAGCGAGGTGGACGCCGCTGGCAGTGAATGGGCTCTGGTACGCCGGTGGATGAGTAGTCTAGGGTTTCGAGAGGGGAGGGGTAGAAATGCCGATGAAGTACGGACGGCGTGATGTAAGATGCTCTGGTGCTGTGGAGTTAGTCATTTTTGCGGGAGGGGGAGAGGAAATGGGGGTGTCGTGTGGTGGGGGGAACCGGAAGTTACCAAAGCAGCCCCGACCTATTATGTAGATGAGGGCGGTATTGTTACTGTTGTTCTCCGTGCACCAAGGACAAAAGGGGGGGGGGGGGGGGGGGGGGGGGGGGGGGGGGGGGGGGGGGGGGGGGGGGGGGGGGGGGGGGGGGGGGGGGGGGGGGGGGGGGGGGGGGGGGGGGGGGGGGGGGGGGGGGGGGGGGGGGGGGGGGGGGGGGGGGGGGGGGGGGGGGGGGGGGGGGGGGGGGGGGGGGGGGGGGGGGGGGGGGGGGGGGGGGGGGGGGGGGGGGGGGGGGGGGGGGGGGGGGGGGGGGGGGGGGGGGGGGGGGGGGGGGGGGGGGGGGGGGGGGGGGGGGGGGGGGGGGGGGGGGGGGGGGGGGGGGGGGGGGGGGGGGGGGGGGGGGGGGGGGGGGGGGGGGGGGGGGGGGGGGGGGGGGGGGGGGGGGGGGGGGGGGGGGGGGGGGGGGGGGGGGGGGGGGGGGGGGGGGGGGGGGGGGGGGGGGGGGGGGGGGGGGGGGGGGGGGGGGGGGGGGGGGGGGGGGGGGGGGGGGGGGGGGGGGGGGGGGGGGGGGGGGGGGGGGGGGGGGGGGGGGGGGGGGGGGGGGGGGGGGGGGGGGGGGGGGGGGGGGGGGGGGGGGGGGGGGGGGGGGGGGGGGGGGGGGGGGGGGGGGGGGGGGGGGGGGGGGGGGGGGGGGGGGGGGGGGGGGGGGGGGGGGGGGGGGGGGGGGGGGGGGGGGGGGGGGGGGGGGGGGGGGGGGGGGGGGGGGGGGGGGGGGGGGGGGGGGGGGGGGGGGGGGGGGGGGGGGGGGGGGGGGGGGGGGGGGGGGGGGGGGGGGGGGGGGGGGGGGGGGGGGGGGGGGGGGGGGGGGGGGGGGGGGGGGGGGGGGGGGGGGGGGGGGGGGGGGGGGGGGGGGGGGGGGGGGGGGGGGGGGGGGGGGGGGGGGGGGGGGGGGGGGGGGGGGGGGGGGGGGGGGGGGGGGGGGGGGGGGGGGGGGGGGGGGGGGGGGGGGGGGGGGGGGGGGGGGGGGGGGGGGGGGGGGGGGGGGGGGGGGGGGGGGGGGGGGGGGGGGGGGGGGGGGGGGGGGGGGGGGGGGGGGGGGGGGGGGGGGGGGGGGGGGGGGGGGGGGGGGGGGGGGGGGGGGGGGGGGGGGGGGGGGGGGGGGGGGGGGGGGGGGGGGGGGGGGGGGGGGGGGGGGGGGGGGGGGGGGGGGGGGGGGGGGGGGGGGGGGGGGGGGGGGGGGGGGGGGGGGGGGGGGGGGGGGGGGGGGGGGGGGGGGGGGGGGGGGGGGGGGGGGGGGGGGGGGGGGGGGGGGGGGGGGGGGGGGGGGGGGGGGGGGGGGGGGGGGGACACACACACACACACACACACACACACACACACACACACACACACTACCCGACACCGAAGGAGTAGGGTGGCACCTCGATCTTGATAGTAATCTATCTACTCCCCTTTCAAACACACACAGATATCGTGAGAGACTAGCAAGATGCCCATGCGTTGCACGGAACATCAAGATGCATTTATATGAGTAGTTTATCTTGTGAGAGAAAAAGATGAATGAGGGAAGGCCTTATTTGCAAATGTGGAGAGGGGTGTGGGTATCTTTTTGCAAAATTGCCATAGTTTCCTTCCTATCCATCAGATATAAATCGGACGGCCTATATTGCAGGATGGCAGGCACGCCATCATCACCAACTCTGTTTTTTTATCTCTACTAGCAAGATGCCCATGCATTGCACGGAACATCAAGATGCATTTGTATGAGTAGTTTATCTTGTGGGAGAAAAGGATGAACGAGGGAATGCCTTACTTGCAAATGTGGAGAGGGGTGTGGGTATCTTTTTGCAAAATTGCCATAGTTTCCTTCCTATCCGTCAGATATAAATCGGATGGCCTATATTGCACGATGGCAGGAACACCATCATCACCAACTCTTTTTTTTATAAGAGTAGATACTCCTATAAAAGACGCAGTTGGTGATGATGGTGTGTCTGCCATCCGTCATTTCTGACCATCAGATCTGCATCTAACGACTATGATGTAAGTCATGGCATTTTTGCAACAAGACCCCACTTCTCTACTCCAATTTGCAGAAACCCCTTAGTATCTTGAAACCAACCACATCCCTCCCCCACCTCATCAAAACAGCCAGAAGGAATATATTTTGAGTGAAACCTAATACGAGTATATTTTTAGTGATATATACACCAAACTAGAGTGTTATCTTTCAAGTTTGTGAACATGTATTATTATAATCCCTCCGTCCGGAAATACTTGTCATCAAAATGGATAAAAGGGGGTGTATCTAGACGTATTTTAGTTCTAGGTGAATCTCTTTTTATCCATTTTGATGACAAGTATTTCCGGACGGAGGGAGTATTTTGGATCCGTTGCAATGCACGGGCACATTGCTAGTAAGAGTAGAGAAAAGGATGAACGAGGGAAGGCGTTATTTGCAAACGTGGAGAGGGGTGTGGGTATCTTTTTGCAAAATTGCCATAGTTTCCTTCCTATCCGTTAGATATAAATCCGACGGCCTACATTGCAGGATGGCACGCACACCATCATCACCAACTCTGTTTTCTACTCCCTCCGTTCCTAAATATTTATCTTTTTAGAGATTTCAAAAAGTGACTACATACGGAGCAAAATGAGTGAATCTACACTCTAAAATATGTCTACATACACATCCGTATGTGGTAGTCCATTTGAAATCTGAAAAAAAAACAAATATTTAGGAACGGATGGAGTATAATAGTAGACATGGAGATATATCTCTAGCATGGTCTACAACAAAAATGTGCTGGATTGGTTAGCGCTGGATGCTCGCAACGCGATGACCTGAGCTCGAATTCTGTCTTTAACTTTAGATTATTATGTTATATATTACTTATTTAATATATACTTCTTTCGCTACTGTACTGATAGTGGAACCCATAGAGTACTTAGAATACAAGACTACGGATGGACTTGTTTATTTTTAACTTTCTGTACGAAGCTGTAGCCACTCTGCAAGTCACGTGTACACTGTACATGCAATTAACTTTTTATAGAGGGAGAATCATACACGCAATTAACTCAAATGGATTGGATGTGACTCTATTATTTCCAGCATAAGAGCATCTCCAACGGCAGCCGGCAAATTTCCTCCCGCTTCCTTCCGCGGAGGGCGACATCAAATGCCAGCGGCATACATTTTCACAACTCTAACCAACCAGATGAAATTCGTGCAAACACGGACTGTTTTCATATAAGCATGCATGATTTTGTATAAAAAATCTGGATCTTCATATAAACATGATGGGTTTCATTACATTTACATGAACTAAGCGGTGCTAATCCGGCTCTCTTGGTATAATTAATACTCCCTCCGTCCGGAAATACTTGTCCTAGAAATGGATGTATCTAGACTTATTTTAGTTATATATACATCCAATTTATCCATTCTTAGAACAAAAATTTCCCGCCAGCTGGAGAGGGAGTACCTAATCTAAATGGCCGCCCGCAGATCCCTTTGTCTTCCTCATGTCCGGCAGACACTTGCGGGGTCGACGAAGGTCCTCGGAAGAGACAAAGCAGCAAAGAAACCACCTGAATGCGCAGTCATCACCTCGGCGGTGGCCTTCATGGGACCCAAGTGGCGGCGGCCTCCTGTGTTCTACTTCTCCTCGATGATGGCGGCGGACACGGAGAAGCTGGCCACCGACTCATCGCTCTCCACGCACCTGACTTCTGTCTCTACCTGCATGGCATTGCCACAGGCACGGGAGGCGCGCCCACAGACACGGGAGGCACGTCCACCGCAGACACTGGTGGCGTGGTATGATGCGGCAGCCACGACTCCCGTACAGGCGTGCTCGCCGCCGTGCCGGCGTGGAGCAACTCGCCACTCCTCATCGAGCTGAACAGGAGCGGCGAGTTGCTGAACCATGCGCCGGATTGGGGCGGCAACTGGCTCCGTCGGGCCAAGCGAGGTAGATGAAGCACCGAGCGGCCTCGCCCATATCTGGAGGGCTCGGTGGGCCACCCAGCCGGGTAGTATGCCAGAGAACGGCTCCTCGGAAGCCATCGAAAGAGTGGAGAAAATGGTGAAGGAGGAGATGGGGGAGCGGCGGAGGGGTGCGATTCTTGCCCGCTGTCTGTCTGGCCTCATTTAAATAGAGGGCAGACGGTAGGAGCTTGGCCGGCGTCTGGCCTCGTTTAAACTGAGGGCGGACGGGAGGAGCTTGGCCGGTGTTGCGTTTAATTCCGGCCCACTCATGAACGGACGTGTGGCCGGAGTAGGTTTCTTGGTTTGCATGCGGGTTTAACGGAGGGGTTTGATGGAGGCGAGGAGGCGTGTTTTGCCGGGCGTGCAGCGGGCGGCGCAGTACTATTCAATTTGACAGTGGGCGGCGCAGTTCCTGATATGGCTTTAATGCAGACGAGGGAGGGGTAGCAGTTCCCGAAATGTTGAACGGCCAATGATGCATCCTCCTTCAATTAGCATCGTGCATGCATGAGGGAAGTAATGGGAGGAGGACCGGGGAAAGAGGCTCCACGATGTGAATGCAATGCAGTTTGCACTCATATAAAGGCGCCCCTCCATTCCAATGCATCTACCACATCGTACGCACCTAAGCATTTGCCTAAGCACCTACACTAAGCGCAAAAGTGCTCACTCCAGACCCATGGCGGTGATGCGCGCGAGCGGCAACCGGCTGTGCCAGATGGTCCACGACGCCGGCCTGCGGCATGGCGCCGAGGATCGTCTCCAGACGGTGTTCGCGACCGGCTAGTGGATGGCCGCCGTCGACGCGAACTACGACTCTCAGTTGGACAAGATGATCGTTGCCACCACCAACAAGTTCACCATCCTCAAGAAGCTCGGGGACGACATCGCTGTACTCCTCCAGCCCATGCGCCCGGGCTCCTCATTGCCTGCCACCCTAATCGGCCTCCATGGCCGGAACCTCTTTCAAGCACTGGTGGCCCTGCGACTGCCCGCTGACGCCATGAAGAATGTCCACCTAGAGGTCGCGATCGCCGCGAGGCGCCTCGCCCTGCAAGAATTTGTCGACCTACACATCCACATGTACGAGCAAATCGTGTACATAGGTATCTACAAGGCCATTGAGGACGCTACGACGTTGGCCTTCCTCAACCGGCTGGAAGCCTTGGATGCCTTTGCTTAGAAGCACCTTGACCTCGCCTCAAAAGCCACCGCTCCTTAGCCACCGGTTGGTGGCCCGGCGCACTATGTTGAGGAGGAGGAGGTTGTACGTTGATGGATGCATCTTTCTTCTTGCCTCCTGTAACCACCACTGCGATCGCATCATCGTGGCCTTAATTCTTATTGTGCTATTGCATTCTCGTTCCAGTCAATACTGACATGTGCGATCCCTTTGCTTAATTATATGCATCACTGTAACTAGTACTCCATCCGTCAATTTATAAGTTGTGCTTACCTTTTCCATCAACTTCGTGCAACGCACGGGCATCTTGCTAGAAACACTAGAACATGTCGGACCACATGTGACCGAACCGACGATGCGCCCACCTAGCTACTACGTACCCTGCTTATCTGGCGGAAATAGCCCCGCCCTAGCGTTTCCAATCGTTATTTCTATCTATCGATCGTGCCAAGGAGTAGAACCAAATGTTACAATTTATACATTATTCTCTACTCCTACTACTCCTATAAAAGACTCAGTTGGTGATGGTGGTGTGTCTGCCATCCGTCGTTTCTGACCATTAGATCTGCATCTAACGGCTGTGAGGTAAGTTGTGGCATTTCTCTACTCCTATAAAAGACTCAGTTGGTGAGGATGGTGTGTCTGCCATCCGTCATTTCTGACCATCAGATCTGCATCTAATGACTATGATGTCAGTCGTGGCATTTTTGCAACAAGACCCCACTCCTCTGCTCCAATTTGCAGAAAACCCCTTATTATCTTGAAAGCAACCACATCCCTCCCTCACCTCATCAAAACAGCCTGAGAAATATATTTTGAGTGAAAAGTAATATATTAGGAGTATATCAAAACAAGAGTGATTTCTTTCAAGTTTATGAACAAGTACTACTATTCTACTACTTTGGATCAGTCGCAACGCACGGGCACATTGCCAGTAAGAGGAAAAGGCCTGCCGCGTTCGCGTCGCACCCCCACACGCCCGGGAATCGGGAGTACTCCACGGCCTGTCCGGCACACCACATAGCTAGGGAAGGCGTGTTGCCTAGCATTTTCACTTTCATGTGGGACCGCCGTTGAGCAAACCGACTATTGGCAAACCGCACCCCGCCCACCGCCGGGTTGGAAAACAGAAACAAGGGAATAATCTAGCTGTAGCACGGAAGCCAAGAAATTTGGTGTCTGATGGGGCTCGTTGATAGAGTGTTATTTATTCATAACTAACAAGATTCCCCATGCGTTGCACAGAAAATCAAGATGCATTTGTATGAGTAGTTTATGTTGTGGGAGAAAAGGATGAACAAGAGAAGGCCTTATGTTTGCAAATGTGGAGAGGGGTGTGGGTATCTTTTTGCAAAATTGCCATAGTTTCCTTCCTATCCATGAGATATAAATCGAACGGCCTATATTGTAGGATGGCAGGCACACCATCATCACCAACTCTGTTTTTCATAAGAGTAGAGACACGTAGACAGGATGCACATAGAGGAATTTTGTTACTGCACGTTGTTACGTACTACTAGTACCTACTCCCTCCTTCTGGTTCACTACTAGTACTCCCTCTGTCCTGGCTTATTGGTCCCCTTTGTACTCAATTCATGAGCTCGTTTTCCTCAAGAAATTGTCTTTACCAATGTATTAATATCGGGAATGCATGCGTGAACAACGAATGATTAAACCTTGCATGCAACGTTTTGAAAAAGCATTGACTTACGAACATGTGAATGTGAGGGACTACAACCTCGTGCATGCATGCAACAGTCACACGTACACATGGACGCAAAAACGCGCACGACGCCCTAATGCATGCATGTCCGAGCACACGACAGAACACACACGGTCACGCTCAAGTGCTCAACCTACACGTGCATGCACACACATACTCAGCCAGGGTGTGCTAGGGACCGTATAAACACCAAAAAATGTATATGTTGACCGCAATGAGCGTATTATGAAGTCCACTGACCGTATTTTTTACAAATATACAGATATAGAGAGTAGAATGCGTGCAATGCACGTGTACCATACTAGTTGGTTACCAAATCTCATCCGGGTTTGGCACGAGCTCGTACTGCGGGAGCACCACAGGGCCTGCCGCAGGAGTTACATTTCCCTCTCGGGGCCCACGGGACCGATCTTCAGTGGCTTAGTGCACCGGCCTATGAGTCAATGTCATGTGGACCTTAAATGCAGCTGGCCCACATGTCATTCTCATGGTGGTGGCGTGGTTCGCGACTCACTCATTCGAGATGAACCGACCGGTGGTGGCGTGGCCGTGCGAGGGTGGCACAGCTGGGCGTCGAGGCGTTACGAGGCATAGATGGCCACACCGGCGGGTACTACCTGTAGTATAGAAGTACTCCAGCTGAGGATTGATGCCCGGGATGAAATGTGTCACAGCCGCTGGATGAAAATTTGATGGTGCGGGAGTACGGATCGGAGCACAGGAGCGGAGCAGGCAAACCGCGTCCAATCGGGTGTGGTTGTGGTAGAAAGTTGGTGGGCACCACAGTTCAGCTGGCCCGCATGTCATGCACACAAAGGCAGAGGAGCGGTGGGGCCGAGAGGGATGAGGCGCACGTCGGGGGACGTCGTGCCGTGGGTTGGAGTGGCGTCGTGGGAATCGCGTGTGGGTGTGGCAGTGGTAGAAACAAGAAACGTGATGGTCGCCGTGGTTCAACTTCCATGGACAAGCTGTCATGTCTGCTGACACATGCATTGTATACTGCTCACTGCAAGGAGCAGTAGTAGAGAAAACTTGTTCCAAAGATACCATTTTTCTGATAAAATTCTCGAGATATCATTAGTTTTTTGGGATTACTCCTGCAAGGGTCAATCACAACAGGTGTTTTGTAAAAAAATGCATCTTGATGCTCCCTGCAATGCACGGGCATCTTGCTAGTTACAGAAGAAGCCCACACGGGCATCTTGCCGCAGGGTGTGCCACCGACCCAAACTCAATTTTTTTTCAGACGCTTAGGTGCACCGGATGCCGTGCCACGCTACAAAATGTAAAAAAAAAGCAGCTCCATTTTTTTAAACCTGTTATCTTCAAACCATCAAAACAGCCCGAGGAATATATTTTGAGTGAATCATGATTTACTTTTACTGATATATGTATATCAAAACTAGAGTGTTTATATTTCAAGCCCGTGAACAAGTATTATTCTACTACTTTGGATCCATTGCAACGCACGGGCCAGCACATTGGTAGTAGTAGTCTCTATCTCTAACTCTACTCTACTCTTACTAGTAAGGTACACGTGCATTGCACGCATGAGATTTGGCAACCAAATTATGAATAAACACCACACTATAGCATGTAAGCTTTGAGTCATATATGCATGATGTAGATGTTCGTTTAATTTTTATAGTTCATCTCATTCAAAATCAATTAGCTTTCATAAAAAAGATAATCTATTTTAAGATTCATGGAATTGTGCGTTGTAAAGCATAAAGTAAAAACAAATAATGGCAATTCATCTAGGAAAAAAATTGGGCAATTATGATACGGAAGATTCTAGAACAAAGGAGAAGTGCTCGTGTTTTGAGATTTAGGCATTATGCTTTAGTTCAACCATGGAGTATTCTACATGTGGCAGAATCTTGTTAAATGTAGAAGATATCCAACGGTCCGTAGTGCTCGGATTTGCCATCTCTGCACCGTCGGATTGGCTTCATCCAACGACCATCTTTCAAAATTATTCACACACTTTATAGGGGTATAGATAAAAAAACAGAGTTGTTGATGATGGTGTGCCTGCCATCCTGCAGTATAGGCCGTCCGATTTATATCTGATGGATAGGTAGGAAACTATGGCAGTTTTGCAAAAAAATACCCACACCCCTCTTATACTAGCAAGATGCCCATGCGTTGCACGGAACATCAAGATGCATTTGTATGAGTAGTTTATCTTGTGGGAGAAAAGGATGAACGAGGGAAGGCCTTATTTGCAAATGTGGAGAGGGGTGTGGGTATCTTTTTGCAAAATTGCCATAGTTTCCTTCCTATCCGTCGGATATAAATCGGATGGCCTATATTGCAGGATGGCAGGCACACCATCATCACCAACTCTGCTTTTTATAGCTCTTATAATTATAAAAAGCAGAGTTGGTGATGATGGTGTGCCTGCCATCCTGCAATATAGGCCGTCCGATCTATATCCGATGGATAGGAAGGAAACTATGACAATTTACATGCACTCCTCTCCACATTTGCAGATAAGGCCTTCCCTCATTCATCCTTTTCTCCCACAAGATCTTGATGTTCCGTGCAACGCACGGGCATCTTGCTAGTCTCTACTCTTATAAAAAACAGAGTTGGTGATGATGGTGTGCCTGCCACCCTGCAATATAGGCCGTTCGATTTTATATCTGATGGATAGGAAGAAAAGTGTGGCAATTTTGCAAAAATAAACCTACACCCCTCTCCACGTTTGCAAATAAGGCCTTCCCTCGTTCATCCTTTTCTCTCACAAGATAAACTACTCATACAAATGCATCTTGATGTTCCGTGCAACGCATGAGGATGTTTCCTTGGGGGTCTCTCCAGCGCGGTGTGGCCGTAGTTGCAAGTTGACGCCCCTTGAGATGCCGACGTTGAGGGGCACTTGGATTTTGTCCGATGAGCGGGTAAGATGAGTTTGATCACGTAGTAAATGCATTCTAAAGACTACTTCCGTGTCCATTTCCTAATTCTCCCCCTGCCCACTGTTTCACAGGTTAGGCTTGGTGCGAGTGGAGATTGGCTTGCATATGTGCGGGAGGGTACCAACATCAATTTGCACAACATTTACAACGGTACACCATTCCCGTAGAACGTTTGTCCAACATTGGGATCAGCCATGCAATGGGCCACCATCTGAATTGGTATGATGGAACCACGGTGAGATTGAAGAAGATAGCACAAACCTTGCACATGGCGGTCAAAGGTGGACGATGCTGTCTGCGGTCGATTTGTTGCCGTACGAGTACGAAGACACTGTGGTCCTTTCTAACAGTATCTTCGCGGTGACAAACCAGGAGACTTGTTTCGTATGGGACACATCCTACGGTATACTCCCTCTCTCCCTTTTTTTTGTTTTGATTTTTTTCGTTTTATAAGTTTCAAATTCAAATTTAGAGCTCCCCATCACATGTTGAGATTACAATGTCCATTAAATCGTTGCGTGCATGTATAGTAAATAAACAAATCTTGAGTTTGCCATGAGTTCGTGCAGCGGTAGCACCACAAGGCCTGGCGCAGGAGTTACATTTACCTCTCGGGGCCCTCGGGTCTGAGCTTTAGCACCTGACGATAGCTGCCTTTGAGTCAATAACATGTGGACCCGATAGGTGGCTGGTCCACATGTAATGCTCCTGAAGGCAGTGGGGCCGACAGGGGTGAGCCGCAGGTCGGGGGACGTGTGGTGTCATGGGTTCGAGCGGCGTCATGGGAATCGCGTGTGGCTGTGGTAGAAACTTGATGCTCGCCGCATTTCAGTTGGCCCACATGTCATGCACACAAAGGCAGAGGGGCGGTGCGGCCGAGAGGGGTGAGGCGCACGTCGGGGGACGTGGTGCCGTGGGTTGGAGCGGCGTCGTGGGAATCGCGAGTGGCAGTGGATGAAACATGATGGTCGCTGTAGTTGAACTTCCATGGACAAGCTGTCATGTCTACGGACACATGCATTGCATACCGATCACTGGAAGGAGTAGTAGAGAATGTAGGCTAATAAATAAATCCTTATAGTCAAGCGAACCCATGCTACTACTTGTTCCAAAGACATGTACACCATCGAAATATTCCATCTATATCAATATACACAGAGAGGGAATATTTTTTTACAAGAGAGGAAATAGTTCATCCATCCATAATGCCCTACTGCTGGTGTTCACGACCGGCTGGTGGATGGCCGCCGTCGACGCCAACTACGACTCTCAGTTGGACAAGATGATCGTTGCCACCACCAACAAGTTCACTATGCTCAAGAAGCTCGGGGACGACATCGCCGTACTCCTCCAGCCCGTGCGCCCGGGCTCCTCATTGCCTCAAGAAGCTCGGGGATGACATCGCCGTACTCCTCCAGCCCGTGCGCCCGGGCTCCTCATTGCCTGCCACCCTAATCAGCCTCCATGGCCGGAACCTCTTTCAAGCACTGGTGGCCCTGCGACTGCCCGCACGCGCCATGAAGAATGTCCACCTAGAGGTCGCGCTCGCCGCGAGGCACCTCGCCCTGCAAGAATTTGTCGACCTACACATCCACATGTACGAGCAAATCGTGTACATAGGTATCTACAAGGCCATTGAGGACGCTATGACGTTGGCCTTCCTCAACCGGCTGGAAGCCTTGGATGCCTTTGCTGAGAAGCAGCTTGACCTCGCCACAAAAGCCGCCACTTCTTAGCCGCCGGTCGGTGGCCCGGTACACTAGGTTGAGGAGGAGGAGGTCGTACGTTGATGGATGCATCTTTATTCTTGCCTCCTGTAACCACCACTGCGATCGCATCATCGTGGCCTTAATTCTTATTGTGCTATTGCATTCTCGTTCCAGTCAATACTGACATGTGCGATCCCTTTGCTTAATTATATGCATCACTGTAACTAGTACTCCATCCGTCAATTTATAAGTTGTGCTTACCTTTTCCATCAACTTCGTGCAACGCACGGGCATCTTGCTAGAAACACTAGAACATGTCGGACCGCATGTGACCAAACCAACGATGCACCAACCTAGCTACTACGTACCCTGCTTATCTGGCGGAAATAGCCCCGCCCTAGCGTTTCCAATCGTTATTTCTATCTACCGATCGTGCCAAGGAGCAGAACCAAATGTTACAATTTATACATTTTTCTCTACTCCTACTACTCCTATAAAAGACTCAGTTGGTGATGGTGGTGTGTCTGCCATCCGTCGTTTCTGACCATTAGATCTACATCTAACGGCTGTGAGGTAAGTTGTGGCATTTCTCTACTCCTATAAAAGACTCAGTTTGTGAGAATGGTGTGTCTGCCATCCATCATTTCTGACCATCAGATCTGCATCTAACGACTATGATGTAAGTCGTGGCATTTTTGCAACAAGACCCCACTCCTCTGCTCCAATTTACAAAAAAACCCTTATTATCTTGAAAGCAACCACATCCCTCCCTCACCTTATCAAAACAGCCTGAGAAATATATTTTGAGTGAAAAGTAATATATTAGGAGTATATCAAAACAAGAGTGATTTCTTTCAAGTTTGTGAACAAGTACTACTATTCTACTACTTTGGATCAGTCGCAGCGCACGGGCACATTGCCAGTAAGAGGAAAAGGCCTGCCGCGTTCGCGTCGCACCCCCACACGCCCGGGAATCGGGAGTACTCCACGGCCCGTCCGGCACACCACATAGCTAGGGAATGCGTGTTGCCTAGCATTTTCACTTTCATGTGGGACCGCCGTTGAGTAAACCGACTATTGGCAAACCGCACCCCGCCCACCGCCGGGTTGGAAAACAGAAACGAGGGAGTAATCTAGCTGTAACACGGAAGCCAAGAAATTTGGTGTCTGATGGGGCTCGTTGATAGAGTGTTATTTATTCATAACTAGCAAGATGCCCCATGCGTTGCACGGAAAATCAAGATGCATTTCTATGAGTAGTTTATGTTGTGGGAGAAAAGGATGAACAAGAGAAGGCCTTATGTTTGCAAATGTGGAGAGGGGTGTGGGTATCTTTTTGCAAAATTGCCATAGTTTCCTTCCTATCCGTGAGATATAAATCGGACAGCCTATATTGCAGGATGGCAGGCACACCATCATCACCAACTCTATTTTTCATAAGAGTAGAGACACGTAGAAAGGATGCACATAGAGGAATTTTGTTACTGCACGTTGTTACGTACTACTAGTACCTACTCCCTCCTTCTGGTTCACTACTAGTACTCCCTCCGTCTTGGCTTATTGGTCCCCTTTGTACTCAATTCATGAGCTAGTTTTCCTCCAGAAATTGTCTTTACCAATGTATTAATATCGGGAATGCATGCGTGAACAACGAATGATTAAACCTTGCATGCAACGTTTTGAAAAAGCATTGACTTACGAACATGTGAATGTGAGGGACTACAACCTCGTGCATGCATGCAACAGTCACACGTACACATGGACGCAAAAACGCGCGCGACACCCTAATGCATGCATGTCCGAGCAGACGACGGAACACACACGGTCACGCTCAAGTGCTCAACCTACACGTGCATGCACACACATACTCAGCCAGGGTGTGCTAGTGACCGTATAACACCGCAAAATGTATATGTTGACCGCAATGAGCGTATTATGAAGTCCATTGACTGTATTTTTTACAAATATACAGATATAGAGAGTAGAATGCGTGCAATGCATGTGTACCATACTAGTTGGTTACCAAATCTCATCCGGGTTTGGCACGAGCTCGTACTGCGGGAGCACCACAAGGCCTGCCGCAGGAGTTACATTTCCCTCTCGGGGCCCACGGGACCGATCTTCAGTGGCTTAGTGCACCGGCCTATGAGTCAATGTCATGCGGACCTTAAATGCGGCTGGCCCACATGTCATTCTCATGGTGATGGGGTGGTTCGCGACTCACTCGTTCGAGATGAACCAGCCGGTGGTGGCGTGGCCGTGGCGAGGGTGGCACAGCTGGGCGTCGAGGCGTAGATGGCCACACCGGCGGGTACTACCTGTAGTACAGAAGTACTCCAGCTGAGGATTGATGCCCGGGACGAAATGTGTCACAGCCGCTGGATGAAAATTTGATGGTGCGGGAGTACGGATCGGAGCACAGGAGTGGAGGAGGCAAACCGCGTCCAATCGAGTGTGGCTGTGGTAGAAAGTTGATGGTCACCGCAGTTCAGCTGGCCCGCATGTCATGCACACAAAGGCAGAGGAGCGGTGGGGCCGAGAGGGATGAGGCGCACGTCGGGGGACATCGTGCCGTGTGTTGGAGCGGCGTCGTGGGAATCGCGTGTGGGTGTGGCAGTGGTAGAAACAAGAAACGTGATGGTCGCCGTGGTTCAACTTCCATGGACAAGCTGTCATGTCTGCTGACACATGCATTGTTACCGCTCACTGCAAGGAGCAGTAGTAGAGAAAACTTGTTCCAAAGATACCATTTTTCTGATAAAATTCTCGAGATATCATTAGTTTTTACACATGGGATTACTCCTGCAAGGGTCAATCACAACAGGTGTTTTGTAAAAAAATGCATCTTGATGTTCCCTGCAATGCACGGGCATCTTGCTAGTTACAGAAGAAGCCCACACGGGCATCTTGCCACAGGGTGTGCCACCGACCCAAACTCAATTTTTTTTCAGACGCTTAGGTGCACCGGATGCCGTGCCACAATACAAAATTTTAAAAAAAAGCAACTCCATTTTTTTAAACCTGTTATCTTCACACCATCAAAACAGCCCGAGGAATATATTTTGAGTGAATCATGATTTACTTTTTCTGATATATGCATATCAAAACTAGAGTGTTTATATTTCAAGCCCGTGAACAAGTATTATTCTACTACTTTGGATCCATTGCAACGCACGGGCCAACACATTGGTAGTAGTAGTCTCTATCTCTATCTCTACTCTACTCTTACTAGTAAGGTACACGTGCATTGCACGCATGAGATTTGGCAACCAAATTACGAATAAACACCACACTATAGCATGTAAGCTTTGAGTCATATATGCATGATGTAGATGTTCGTTTAATTTTTATAGTTCATCTCATTCAAAATCAATTACCTTTTATAAAAAAGATAATCTATTTTAAGATTCATGGAATTGTGCGTTGTAAAGCATAAAGTAAAAACTAATAATGGCAATTCATCTAGGAAAAAATTGGGCAATTATGATATGGAAGATTCTAGAATAAAGGAGAAGTGCTCGTGTTTTGAGATTTATGCATTATGCTTTAGTTCAACCATGGAGTATTCTACATGTGGCAGAATGTTGTTAAATGTAGATGATATCCAACGGTCGGTAGTGCTCGGATTTGCCATCTCTGCACCGTCGGATTGGCTTCATCCAACGACCATCTTTCAAAATTATTCGCACACTATATAGGGGTATAGATAAAAAAAAACAGTGTTGGTGATGATGGTGTGCCTACCATCCTGCAATATAGGCCGTCCGATCTATATCCGACGGATAGGAAGGAAACTATGACAATTTACCCGCACTCCTCTCCACATTTGCAGATAAGGCCTTCCCTCGTTCATCCTTTTCTCCCACAAGTGTTCCGTGCAACGCACGGGCATCTTGCTAGTCTCTACTCTTATAAAAAACAGAGTTGGTGATGATGGTGTGCCTGCCACCCTGCAATATAGGCCGTCCGATTTTATATCTGATGGATAGGAAGAAAAGTGTGGCAATTTTGCAAAAATAAACCTACACCCCTCTCCATATTTGCAAATAAGGCCTTCCCTCGTTCATCCTTTTCTCTCACAAGATAAACTACTCATACAAATGCATCTTGATGTTTTGTGCAACGCACAAGGATGTTTCCTTGGGGGTCTCTCCAGCGCGGCATGGCCGTAGTTGCAAGTTGACGCCCCTTGAGATGCCGATGTTGAGGGGCACTTGGATTTTGTCCGATGAGCAGGTAAGATGAGTTTGATCATGTAGTAAATGCATTCTAAAGACTACTTCCGTGTCCATTTACTAATTCTCCCCCTGCCCACTGTTTCACCGGTTAGGCTTGGTGTGAGTGGAGATTGGCTTGCATATGTGCGGGAGGGTACCAACATCAATTTGCACAACATTTACAATGGTGACACCGTTCCCGTAGAACGTTTGTCCAACATTGGGATCAGCCATGCAACGGGCCACCGCCTGAATTGGTATGATGGAACCACGGTGAGATTGAAGAAGATAGCACGAACCTTGCACATGGCAGTCAAAGGTGGACGATGCTGTCTGCGGTCGATTTGTTGCCGTACGAGTACGAAGACGCTGTGGTCCTTTCTAACGGTATCTTCGCGGTGACAAACCAGGGGACTTGTTTCGTATGGGACACATCCTACAGTATACTCCCTCTCTCCCATTTTTTTGTTTTGATTTTTTTCGTTTTATAAGTTTCAAATTCAAATTTAGAGCCCCCCATCACATGTTGAGATTACAATGTCCATTAAATCGTTGCGTGCATGTATAGTAAAGAAACAAATCTTGAGTTTGCCATGAGTTCGTGCAGCGGTAGCACCACAAGGCCTGGCGCAGGAGTTACATTTACCTCTCGGGGCCCTCGGGTCTGAGCTTCAGCACCTGACGACAGCTGCCTTTGAGTCAATAACATGTGGACCCGATAGGTGGCTGGTCCACATGTAATGCTCCTGAAGGCAGTGGGGCCGAGAGGGGTGAGCCGCAGGTCGAGGGACGTGTGGTGTCATGGGTTCGAGCGGCGTCGTGGGAATCGCGTGTGGCTGTGGTAGAAACTTGATGCTCGCCGCATTTCAGTTGGCCCACATGTCATGCACACAAAGGTAGAGGGGCGGCGCGGCCGAGAGGGGTGAGGCACACGTCGGGGGACGTGGTGCCGTGGGTTGGAGCGGCGTCATGGGAATCGCGAGTGGCAGTGGATGAAACGTGATGGTCGTTGTAGTTGAACTTCCATGGACAAGCTGTCATGTCTACGGACACATGCATTGCATACCGATCACTGGAAGGAGTAGTAGAGAAAGCTAGGCGGATAAATAAATCCTTATAGTCAAGCGGACCCATGCTACTACTTGTTCCAAAGACATGCACACCATCGAAATATTCCATCTATATCAATATACACAGAGAGGGAATATTTTTTTACAAGAGAGGAAATAGTTCATCCATCCATAATGCCCTGCTGCTGGTGTAGCTTCTTCTTCTTCTTCTTCTTCTTCTTCTTCTTCTTCTTCTTGTTGTTGTTGTTGTTGTTGTTGTTGTTGTTGTTGTTCTCATTTTCTGTGGGAGACAGCTTCACAACAAGCTCTCTCGACCTTGCAGCTATCTCGAAACTCACACGGGCATCGAGGGCAGCATATTTTATCCGCTCGTACGTCAAGGGATAATTCTCCCATCCAGACGACCTTAATGCCAGCGTCTCGTCACCCTTCTGAAGATTTATTCCGAGCACAAAATTTGCTACGTCGAATAGGGATGGTGTCGGTTTATCACAATCTTCTACATGAATTTTTATTTTGGTTTGTACGTCAGCGATGCTTTTCAAATCAAGGTTGTACGGCTCCAACTTCTGTTTGTCCCCTGCGATGGCTGCCCCACAGAAGTATATGTCCTCCCGAGACAAGAAATCGTGAAGCTCACCTGGTATGGGGGGCGTGTGTATGATGTGGTACACCAAAACATCATCTTCGAGGCACAGCTGAAGGACGGCGGCGCGTTGGATCTTCCAAGTGGCACGCTCCGTGTACTCTGCGTCGAGACCGATGACTGTCAGTGTACAAAAGTAGGGGCTCTCCTTTTGACCCCTTTACTTGTGCACAGACAGTCAGAGCCGCGCCCACGGCCACACTTAGCAGGGCAGGGGAGGGAAGCCGGAAGGAAGCCGGAGCACAAGACAAACAAGGCAACGCCAAGACCCAGAGACCACGAAGAGCAAGAGGGCGAGGTGGACTCCCCCGGCAAGAGCCTTGCTGGGACGGCCTCCGCAGCCCCGGCAAGAGCCTTGCCGGGGCAACTTGCCTGACGCCAACGGAGCGCGCCTCCCTTGAGCCCAGGGGTACCAACGCCAACAAACCACATTGGAACCAAGGCTCGGGAGGCACCTCCGTGGTGGCATGCAGATCTTTGTCAAGATCATAAACACACGAGATTAGATGAGGACCAGAAGACGACGACCCTCGGCGGGATCCTAGCCGAGGAAATCCACGAGACCCCCAGCAAGCGCCTTGCCGGGGACGGCCGCGGCGCCACGGCAAGACCCTTGCCGGGCCCCCGGCAAGGCCCTTGCCGAGGGCTTCAGTGGAACCACAGCCAGGCCCACGCCTGCCAAGACACCACCGCCGCCCCCATGTAGCTGCCAGCTCAACCAGCTAAGCAGGCACCTGCGTGGCGACGAGCGGCCTCTACACCGACCCAGCAAGAACCTGCGTGGTGGCATGCAGATCTTCGTGAAGGCTCCACCACCGCGCCAGCCCAGCAGCCAGCCGACGTGGCGCCACGACTCCTCGTCGGCCTGGGCGCATGTCGAAGCCAGGCGAGGCAGCGATAGCTGGGACGTGCTTCCTTGCCGTCCCCGATAAAGCAAGAGGGGCACGTCGGTCGCGCATTAAATGCGTTTGTCCAACGGTGCCAGAGGATAGACTCATCCACTGTACACCTTTCCACCTCCTGTGTGCCACTATGGCAACCCCTTTTTGTCTATAAAAGGAGGCCCGAGGCGACCAGGAGAAGGATTCGGATCTTTTGGGCAAGTCACACCCTGTAGCTAGCTCAAGAACACAAGAACACTCAAATACATCCACCAAAGTAGGACTAGGGTATTACGCATCTCCGTGGCCCGAACCTGGGTAAACGATCTGTGTGCTTCCTGTCAGACCCGCTCTTTGCACAACCCCGCGCCCGCCAACCGTAGAAGGGATCCCAGTGATTCCATAGGTGTCGATTTCCCCCGACATCTTTGGCGCGCCAGGTGGGGGGCGCAGTTGTGAAAATCCAGTCTAGCGGTTAGCCTAGCAGTTCTTCATCACCATGGCTCCCAAGAAGAAGACGATCACGGTGATCGGTTCATCCAGAGTCGGATGGCCCGTACCGGTGCGGGCGAGCAGCGGGCCAGTCACGGACAGAACCCGAGGCGCGGCCCGCGAGCACCAACACCGCTCTGGCAGTCAGAGCCTGGCGAGCGGCATTGTTCGTGTGCAAGACAACGGGCCGCACATCGCCGGACCCGAGGACAGAGCCGGGCCCCCCGCAGGCGGCGCGGGGCCCTCCAGAGGTGGCGCCGTGCCACCTACGGGCGGCGCAGCAACATCCAGGACGCCTGCGCCGGCGCCCATGACACGCTCTTCCCAGGGTGTGCGTGACGAGCAGCGCCACCACGCTGGTGACCCCGGACGCCGCCATGGGAAGAGTCCTGTGCATCACTCGCGGGACGAAGGACAAAAATGGCGCACAACCGCCAGGCCGTGATAGAGCTCCTTCTAACATGGTTAGAAGTCGGAGCGCGTCACGGTCCGCGCAGCTTTCGCTGCCACTCACGCCAGCAGAAGCTTTGGCGCGCGCACAGCTGCTCCTTGACTTCCCTCCTACCGCGGAAAAGCTCGACGAGTGGAGAGCCACCATCCGGAGCCTCGTCGGCATCGCCAACAAAGATGAGCCACGACCAGCGGGCCCCTCGGGCCGACGCTCTGTCAAGCCACCGCACGCCAGCGGTGGAGGGGCCGGGGGCGCTGCGGCCACGGTGCACTCTCCTCCTCCACGCCAGCCGCCACGGGTGTCGATCTGCCGTGATGACGCTTGTGATAACATTTCCATAGCGTCGTCCGACCCACGGACGGGGGGGGGGGGGGGGGGGGGGGGGGGGGGGGGGGGGGGGGGGGGGGGGGGGGGGGGGGGGGGGGGGGGGGGGGGGGGGGGGGGGGGGGGGGGGGGGGGGGGGGGGGGGGGGGGGGGGGGGGGGGGGGGGGGGGGGGGGGGGGGGGGGGGGGGGGGGGGGGGGGGGGGGGGGGGGGGGGGGGGGGGGGGGGGGGGGGGGGGGGGGGGGGGGGGGGGGGGGGGGGGGGGGGGGGGGGGGGGGGGGGGGGGGGGGGGGGGGGGGATGTCATGTCCTGGTTGATGCACTTGCCGGCGGATTCCATTTCTTCTTGGTCGGATCTGTGTCATGAGTTCGTTGGTGCCTTCACTGGAGGCGACCAAGCTCATGGCCAGGCGAGTGATTTGCACATCATTCCCCAGAAGGATGGTGAGAACGTGCGCAAGTACATACAGAGGTTCAGCCGAGTGCAATACAACATCCCAGATGTTCATCCCGCCGCCGTGATCAGCGCATTCCATCAGAATGTGCGCAATCGCAAGATGCACGAAGAGCTGGCGATGAACAAAGTCAAGGATGTGGCCAAACTTTATGTTCTGGCCGATAGATGCCCCCGAGCTAAAGAGGGAAGGAAGTACCCCGGCATGGAAACCGACTCTACAGACGAAGACACCACCGCCCCGACGAAGAAGGGCCGGCGCCGCAACAGGAAACGCAAGGACAAGACCGTGCTTGCCGTCGAGGGATCCGAGGACACCGGCGCTGCCAAGAAGGCTAAGGCAGACGACCCCGGCAAGGAAATTGCCGGGTGCGCCGCTTGCCGGGCCTTGGCGGCTGCCGACAAGCCGGGAGGCTCTGACAAGCAATACTGCAAGATGCACCGCACCAAGGGCCACGACCTCCAGAACTGCCGGCAAGTCGAGCTGCTTGCTGAGAAGCAAAAAGCTGAGTATGAGAGGCGGGACAAGGAGAAGGGCCAGGATGGTGCCGAGGGGTCTGGCAAGAAGCGTGGCGGCCAAGGAGGTCGCCGCGGCAAGGATAACCAGCAAGAGAGGCCCGCTCGGGGCTGTGACAAGAAGCAGGAAGATGATGATCACGACGAAGATGACGAGTCCGGGGAGCATGAGTTCCAGAAGGCTATAGAGGCCATGTGCATCGATGGTGGCGCCTCGCTGCATACCTCTCACTGCCAGCTCAAGCAGTGGGCGTGTGAGATCACGGCAGCAGAGCCATCATTCGACGCTCAGAAGCCACTGAAGTGGTCCAGCACGCCTATCATCTTCGACACCGAGGACCACCCTGACCGCACAACTACGGTCGGGTGTTTGCCGTTGTTGGTTTCACCAACGATACGCAACCTCAAGGTGAACAAGATGCTAGTTGACGGCGGGGCCGGTCTGAACTTGATCTCGCCCGTTGTGATCAAAAGGCTGCAGATTCCTGATGGAGACCTCGAGGAGACGGGCATGTTTCAAGGGGTCAACCCGGGAAGGAGTCAGCCTAAAGGCAAGGTCACGCTGCCTGTGACGTTTGGAGGCGAGTTCAACTACAGGACAGAGAGGATTGTCTTCGATGTAGCCGAGATCCCCTTGCCCTACAACGGGATCCTTGGCCGCCCGGCACTAGCCAAGTTTATGGCGGCGTCGCATTACGCCTACAACACGCTGAAGATGCCTGGCCCGATGACCATCATCACCGTCCCCTGCGACAAGAAGGATGCGCTGATCTGCGCCGACCTACTCTACCGGGAAGTAGTTGCAGCGACTGACGCCAAGGCACTTGCTCCTGCCGCTGAAGCCCCGGGAGGGAAGAAGAAGACCGGCAAGACCTCTCGCACCCACTCCGGCAAGCGCACCTCTTCAGAGTGTTGTGCTACCGTCAAGGACGTGCTAGAGAGCTCCACCGGCAAGAGCAAGAAATCCAGAGCTACACCGCCAAAGACCAAGAAGGTGTCCGTCAAGGAGGATGGCATGGGAGGGGCTTTCACCATAAGCTCCACCCTCGACAGCAAATAGGAAAGCGCACTCGTCACTTTCCTGCGGGCGAATGTCGATGTATTTGCATGGCAAGCATCCGACATCCCCGGCGTTCCCAGGGAAGTGATTGAGCACTATCTTGCTGTATGTCCCCATGCGTGACCCATCAAGCAGAAGGTCAGGAAGCAGGCTTTGGAACGGCAGGAGTTGATCACAGAGGAGATCAGGAAGTTGGAAGCGGCAGGCTTGGTGAGAGGAGTGCTCCATCCGACGTGGTTGGCCAATCCGGTGGTGGTGCGCAAGGTAAACGGGAAGTGGAGGCTGTGTATTGACTACACAGATATCAATAAGGCTTGTCCTAAGGACCCCTTCCTGTTGCCGCGCATCGACCAGATTGTTGACTCCACGACCGGGTGTGACCTGTTGTCATTCCTTGATGCCTACTCGGGCTACCACCAGATCTTCATGACAAGAGAAGACGAAGAGAAGACAGCATTCATCACCCCATGTGGTACGTATTGCTTTTTACGGATGCCTTTTGGGTTGAAGAGTGCTAGCTCAACATTTGCAAGGGCAGTCCAAATTGGTTTTGAGCCCCATCTACATAGAAATATGGAAGCTTATATGGATGACATAGTGGTCAAAACCAAGGACAAGGTGACACTTGTACAAGATTTAGAGGAGACATTTGCAAACCTGCGCAAGATCAACCTCAAGTTGAATCCTGAGAAGTGTGTCTTCGGCGTTCCGTCCGGCAAACTTCTTGGGTTCTTTGTGTCACAGCATGGGATCGAGGCAAACCCAGACAAGATCAAGGCTATCGAGCAAATTGAGGCGCCCAAGCGGATCAAGGATGTGCGTCGGCTCACTGGCTGCATTGCCGCCATGAGCAGATTCATCTCCAAGTCCGCCGAGCGCGCCCTCCCCTTTTTCAAAGTCTTGAAAAAGGCGGGACCAATGGAGTGGACCCCGGAGGCCGAAGCCGCACTGCAGGATTTGAAGAAATACCTCTCCTCCACACCAATACTGGTTGCGCCCAAACCACAAGAGCCATTGCTGCTGTATCTAGCAGCAACGAATCAAGTGGTCAGCGTCGCGCTAGTGGCACAGAGGGAGGTCGATGAAGAGGTGATAGCCCACAAGTATAGGGGATCAATTGTAGCCTCTTTCGATAAGTAAGAGTGTCGAACCCAACGAGGAGCTAAAGGTAGAACAAATATTCCCTCAAGTTCTATCGACCACCGATACAACTCTACGCACACTTGACGTTCGCTTTACCGGAAACAAGTATGAAACTAGAAGTACTTTGTAGGTGTTTTTGGATAGGTTTGCGAGATAATAAAGAGCGCGTAAATAAAAAGTAGGGGCTGTTTAGATAAAGAAGCAATAAAATTAGTATAGCGAGTGTGGAAAAGTGGTGGTAGGAGTTGCGAAGTTGTCCCTAAGCAATTGACTACTTTACTAGACCGATAGCAAGTTTTATGTGGGGGAGGCCACTGCTAGCATGTCATCCCTGACTTGGAATTCTATGCACTTATGATTGGAACTATTAGCAAGCATCCGCACCTACTAATGTTCATTAAGGTAAAACCCAACCATAGCATTAAGATATATTGGTCCCCCTTCAATCCCGTATGCATCAATTTCTATGCTAGGTTGAAGCTTCTGTCACTCTTGCCCTCCAATACGTAGTCCTATCAACATACAACTAACCCTATGGTGTGATCCATGCGCGCGCTCATATGATGGGCACCAAAGGACAGCAACATAACCACAAGCAAATTAAATCCATCATAGCAATTCATCAACCACGGATAGGACAACGAAAATCTACTCAGACATCATAGGATGGCAACACATCATTGGATAATAATATGAAGCATAAAGCACCATGTTTAAGTAGAGGGTACCGCGGGTTGCGGGAGAGTGGACCACTGTAGATAGAGGGGGGAAGGTGATGAAGATGTTGGTGAAGATGGCGGAGGCATTGGTGAAGATGGCGATGATGATGATGGCCGCGGCGGAGTTCCGGCGCCACCAGAAGAGAGGGGGAGAGAGGCCCCCTTCTTCTTCCTCTTCCTTGACCTTCTCCCTAGATGGGAGGAGGGTTTCCCCTCTGGTCCTTGGTCTCCATGGCGTGGTAGGGGCGAGAGCCCCTCCGAGATTGGATCTATCTCTCTGTCTCTCTCTGTTTCTGCGCTCTCTTCTTCTGCCCTTTCACCGTTTCGTATATATATGGAGATCCGTAACTCCGATTGGATTGAAACCTTCGCCCAGATTTTTCTCCAAAAATTAGTTTTCTTGTGGCCAAAGAAGAGCAGCAACCGCCTTACAGGGGGCCCACGAGGGTCAGGGGCGCGCCCAGGGGGGTGGGGCGCGCCCCCTGCCTCGTGCCCCCCTCGGGCACCGTCTCGCGTTGATTCTTCCTCCCATATTTCCCAAATATTCCAAAAATATTCTCCGTCCGTTTTTATTCCATTTGATATGGGGTTTCTGCGAAACATAAAACATGCAACAAACAGGAACTGGCACTGGGCACTGGATCAATATGTTAGTCCCAAAAATAGTATAAAAAGTTGCCAAATGTATATGAAAGTTGTATAATATTGGCATGGAACAATCAAAAATTATAGATACAACGGAGACGTATCAGCATCCCCAAGCTTAATTCCTGTTCGTCCTCGAGTATGTAAATGATAAAAAAGATAATTTTTGATGTGGAATGCTACCTAGCATAATCTTGATCATGTAATCTAATCATGGCATGAATATTAAGACACGAGTGATTCAAAGCAATAGTCTATCATTTGACATTAAGAAAATAATACTTCAAGCATACTAATAAAGCAATCATGTCTTTTCAAAACAACATGGCCAAAGAAAGTTATCCCTACAAAATCATATAGTCTGGCTATGCTCCATCTTCATCACACAAAATATTCAAATCATGCACAACCCCGGTTTCAGCCAAGCAATTGTTTCATACTTTTTAACGCGCTTCAGCTTTTTCAACCCTCACGCAATACATGAGCGCAAGCCATGGATATAGCACTATAGGTGGAATAGAGTTTGATGGTGGAGGTTGTGTGGAGAAGACAAAAAGGGAGAAAGTCTCACATTGACGCGGCTAATCAACGGGCTATGGAGATGCCCATCAATTGATGTCAATGTGAGGAGTAGGGATTGCCATGCTACGGATGCACTAAGAGCTATAAGTGTATGAAAGCTCAAACTAAAACTAACTGGGTGTGCATCCAACTTGCTTGCTCATGAAGACCTCGGGCATTTGAGGAAGCCCATCATCGGAATATACAAGCCAAGTTCTATAATGAAAATTCCCACTAGTATATGAAAGTGATAACTCAAGAGACTCTCTACATGAAGAACATGGTGCTACTTTGAAGCACAAGTGTGGTAAAAGGATAGTAACATTGCCCCTTTTTCTTTTTTTTTCTTTTTTTTTGCGGGCTTCTTTGGCCCCCCTTTTTTTTATTTAGGCTTCCTTGGCCTCTTTTTTTTGGGGCAATGCTCTAATAATGATGATCATCACACTTTTATTTACTTACAACTCGATACTAGAACAAAGATATGACTCTATATGAATGCTTCCGGCGGTGTACCGGGATGTGCAATGATCTAGAGTAGCAATGACATCAAAAAACGGACAAGCCATGAAAACATCATGCTAGCTATCTTACGATCATGCAAAGCAATATGACAATGAATGCTCAAGTCATGTATATGATGATGATGGAAGTTGCATGGCAATATATCTCGGAATGGCTATGGAAATGCCATGATAGGTAGGTATGGTGGCTGTTTTGAGGAAGATATAAGGAGGCTTATATGTGATAGAGTGTATCGTATCACTGGGTTTGGATGCACCGGCGAAGTTTGCACCGACTCTCGAGGTGAGAAAGGGCAATGCACGGTACCGAAGAGGCTAGCAATGATGGAAGGGTGAGAGTGCGTATAATCCATGGACTCAACATTAGTCATAAAGAACTCATATACTTATTGCAAAAGTTTATTAGCCCTCAAAGCAAATTACTACTATGCATGCCCCTTGGGGGGAGGTTGGTAGGAGTTAACCATCGCGCGCCCCCGACCTCCACACAAAGGATGGCATTCAAAAAAATATCTCATGCTCCAACTTCGTTACATAACGGTTCACCATACGTGCATGCTACGGGAATCACAAACCTCAACACAAGTATTTCTAATAATCCACAACTACCCACTAGCACACTCTGATATCACCACCTTTATATCGCAAAACTATTGCAAGGAATCAAACATATCATATTCAGTGATCTACAAGTTTTATGTAGGATTTTATGACTAACCATGTGAATGACCAATTCCTGTCATCTCTCTAAATAGATATAAGTGAAGCAAGAGAGTTTAATTCTTTCTACAAAAGATATGCCCATGCTCTAACAAATATAAGTGAAGCAAAAGAGCATTCTACAAATGGCGGTTTTCTATGTGAAGAGAAACAGGCAATCCAAACTTCAAATGATATAAGTGAAGCACATGAAGCATTATATAAAGCCATACTCAAAAGATTTAAGTGAAGTGCAATGAGCATTCTATAAATCAACCATGTACTATCTCATACCAGCATGGTGCATAAAAAAAATGAAAACTAAATGCAAAAGACGCTCCAAGATTTGCACATATCGCATGAACGAAACGAATCCGAAAACATACCGATATTTGTTGAAGAAAGAGGGGATGCCTTCCGGGGCATCCCCAAGCTTAGACGCTTGAGTCTCCTTGAATATTTACTTGGGGTGCCTTGGGCATCCCCAAGCTTGAGCTCTTGCCTCTCCTTCTTCTCCTCACATCGAGACCTTCTCGATCATCGAACACTTCATCCACACAAAACTTCAATAGAAAACTCGGTAAGATCCGTTAGTATAATAAAGCAAATCACTACTCTAAGTACTGTTGCAAACCAATTCATATTTTGTTTTTGCATTATAGCTTCTGTAATATAACTTTTCCATGGCTTAATCCACTGATAGAAATTGATAGTTTCATCAAAACAAGCAAACTATCCATCAAAAACAGAATCTGTCTAAAACAGAACAGTCTGTAACAATCTGAACATTAACCATAATTATGTTACTCAAAAAATTCTACCAAAATTATGAAAAATAGACAATTTGTATATAAAGACAGTACAAAAAGTTTCAGAACCATTTGACGTTCCAGTAAAAAATGTAAAATCGCGCACTACAGACAAAGTTTCTGTCCTGCACCGCACAAACCAACAAGCATTGTAAACATCCTAAAGGCAAACCTTGGCACATTATTTTTATAATACAATGGAATTGTACAAGGGGATAATTATTTTTGTTGAAAAGTTTCTGTAATTAAGATTTACAAAGTTTCCATGGGCATGAACAAAGTTCAAGGACGTCCCCCACTTTCACAATGCTTGTCTTTCTCACTTTCACTTTTCTTTTTGAAAAGTTTTGGGTTCCCCTCTTTTTTTTTCATTTTTAAACTATATAAAAGCACACAACAGAAATAAATGACTCTCTAAAACTTCCGGGTTGTCTCCCTGGCAGCGCTTTCTTTAAAGCCATTAAGCTAGGCATATAGTGCTCAAGTAGTGAATCCACCCGGATCCCAAGGTATATCAAAGCCAATTTTAATTAGCAATGATTTGGCATTTAGTAGTGAGCACAAAGTAACATAAATCAAGCAATGACGAAGTCTAACTCTCTTCCTATGCATCGTCATGTCATAAAAGAACAATTCATGCACACATAGTAAAGGCCAATGCATAGTATAAACAGTTTCTTGCAATTTTATCATGTTGGAAACATAGAGAGGTGGAGATATAGTTCCTCTCTCATAATAATTGCAAGTCGGAGCAGCAAGCACATGCATATTATATTCATCAAAATCATCATGTGCAACGGTAGAAGGCAACCCATCAATATAATCCTTAATAAGTGCAAACTTCTCCGATATAGTGTAGTTTGGAGAATTCAAAAAGATAATAGGACCATCATGCGTGGGTGCAATAGCAACAATTTCATGTTTAACATAAGGAACTATAGCAAGTTCATATTCATAAGCATAATTCATATTGGCAACTTGGCCACAAGCATAGCAAGCATCATCAAAAAGGGATATTTCAAGAGAATCAACGGGATCATAACAGTCATCATAGCAATCATCCTTCGGTAAGCACGAAGGGAAATTAAACAATGTATGAGTTGAAGAGTTAATCTCATTAGAAGGTGGGCATGGGTGATCAATCCGCTCTTCCTCCTTTTGTTCTTCGCTCTCCTCCTCATCTTTTTCATCCAATGAGCTCACAGTTTCATCAATTTCTTCTTCCATAGATTCCTGCAAAATATTAGTCTCTTCTTGGACAGCGGAGACTTTCTCAATAAATGCATCAATATCGGAATTGAATTCATAATTGGCATAGAAATATTTAAGGATAGCTAAATTTTCAGGTCTATAAACAGCATCATAAAGATTTTCAAACTTTTTGAACATAGATTCAATTTCATAAGCACCCATGAAAGCAACAAATTCTTCTATTTGTTCCACATCATAGTAATCATATATACCTCTAGCATAAGAAGCCAAGGTTTCATTATCATTAAATTTGCATGAAAAGGGAAGGGGGGGGGGGGGGGGGGGGGGGGGGGGGGGGGGGGGGGGGGGGGGGGGGGGGGGGGGGGGGGGGGGGGGGGGGGGGGGGGGGGGGGGGGGGGGGGGGGGGGGGGGGGGGGGGGGGGGGGGGGGGGGGGGGGGGGGGGGGGGGGGGGGGGGGGGGGGGGGGGGGGGGGGGGGGGGGGGGGGGGGGGGGGGGGGGGGGGGGGGGGGGGGGGGGGGGGGGGGGGGGGGGGGGGGGGGGGGGGGGGGGGGGGGGGGGGGGGGGGGGGGGGGGGGGGGGGGGGGGGGGGGGGGGGGGGGGGGGGGGGGGGGGGGGGGGGGGGGGGGGGGGGGGGGGGGGGGGGGGGGGGGGGGGGGGGGGGGGGGGGGGGGGGGGGGGGGGGGGGGGGGGGGGGGGGGGGGGGGGGGGGGGGGGGGGGGGGGGGGGGGGGGGGGGGGGGGGGGGGGGGGGGGGGGGGGGGGGGGGGGGGGGGGGGGGGGGGGGGGGGGGGGGGGGGGGGGGGGGGGGGGGGGGGGGGGGGGGGGGGGGGGGGGGGGGGGGGGGGGGGGGGGGGGGGGGGGGGGGGGGGGGGGGGGGGGGGGGGGGGGGGGGGGGGGGGGGGGGGGGGGGGGGGGGGGGGGGGGGGGGGGGGGGGGGGGGGGGGGGGGGGGGGGGGGGGGGGGGGGGGGGGGGGGGGGGGGGGGGGGGGGGGGGGGGGGGGGGGGGGGGGGGGGGGGGGGGGGGGGGGGGGGGGGGGGGGGGGGGGGGGGGGGGGGGGGGGGGGGGGGGGGGGGGGGGGGGGGGGGGGGGGGGGGGGGGGGGGGGGGGGGGGGGGGGGGGGGGGGGGGGGGGGGGGGGGGGGGGGGGGGGGGGGGGGGGGGGGGGGGGGGGGGGGGGGGGGGGGGGGGGGGGGGGGGGGGGGGGGGGGGGGGGGGGGGGGGGGGGGGGGGGGGGGGGGGGGGGGGGGGGGGGGGGGGGGGGGGGGGGGGGGGGGGGGGGGGGGGGGGGGGGGGGGGGGGGGGGGGGGGGGGGGGGGGGGGGGGGGGGGGGGGGGGGGGGGGGGGGGGGGGGGGGGGGGGGGGGGGGGGGGGGGGGGGGGGGGGGGGGGGGGGGGGGGGGGGGGGGGGGGGGGGGGGGGGGGGGGGGGGGGGGGGGGGGGGGGGGGGGGGGGGGGGGGGGGGGGGGGGGGGGGGGGGGGGGGGGGGGGGGGGGGGGGGGGGGGGGGGGGGGGGGGGGGGGGGGGGGGGGGGGGGGGGGGGGGGGGGGGGGGGGGGGGGGGGGGGGGGGGGGGGGGGGGGGGGGGGGGGGGGGGGGGGGGGGGGGGGGGGGGGGGGGGGGGGGGGGGGGGGGGGGGGGGGGGGGGGGGGGGGGGGGGGGGGGGGGGGGGGGGGGGGGGGGGGGGGGGGGGGGGGGGGGGGGGGGGGGGGGGGGGGGGGGGGGGGGGGGGGGGGGGGGGGGGGGGGGGGGGGGGGGGGGGGGGGGGGGGGGGGGGGGGGGGGGGGGGGGGGGGGGGGGGGGGGGGGGGGGGGGGGGGGGGGGGGGGGGGGGGGGGGGGGGGGGGGGGGGGGGGGGGGGGGGGGGGGGGGGGGGGGGGGGGGGGGGGGGGGGGGGGGGGGGGGGGGGGGGGGGGGGGGGGGGGGGGGGGGGGGGGGGGGGGGGGGGGGGGGGGGGGGGGGGGGGGGGGGGGGGGGGGGGGGGGGGGGGGGGGGGGGGGGGGGGGGGGGGGGGGGGGGGGGGGGGGGGGGGGGGGGGGGGGGGGGGGGGGGGGGGGGGGGGGGGGGGGGGGGGGGGGGGGGGGGGGGGGGGGGGGGGGGGGGGGGGGGGGGGGGGGGGGGGGGGGGGGGGGGGGGGGGGGGGGGGGGGGGGGGGGGGGGGGGGGGGGGGGGGGGGGGGGGGGGGGGGGGGGGGGGGGGGGGGGGGGGGGGGGGGGGGGACGCCATCGAGACAGGGCCCGTACCACCAAATGAAGTGGTGCAGAAGAAGAAGATGATGCAGCACCCGGTTTACTTTGTCAGCTCCCTCTTGCAGGGGTCTAGGTCAAGGTATTCCGGTGTGCAGAAATTGCTCTTCGGCCTTCTTATGGCCTCGAGGAAGCCGCGTCATTACTTTCAAGCGCATGAAATCACCGTCATCACCCGCCTCCCGTTGCAACGGATACTGCATAACCCAGACGCAACCGGGAGGATCGTGGAGTGGTCCTTGGAGCTGTCAAGCTTTGGTTTGAAGTTTGAAAGTACTTTGACAATCCAGAGCAGAGTCTTGGCAGAGTTCATTGCGGAGTGGACCCCAACGCCCGACGAAGAGATCCAGGAGACCACTCTCCCCGGCAAGGAAGCAAGTCGCAACTGGATCATGTACTTTGACGGGGCTTTCTTGCTGCAAGGCGCCGGTGCTGGTGTGCTGCTTGTCGCACCCACCGGAGAGCACCTCAAGTATGTAATCTAGATGCACTTTCCCAGGGAGATGTCCAAAAACAACACTGCTGAATACGAGGGGTTGCTTGCCGGTCTCAGGATCGCGGCAGACCTCGGGATTAAGAAGCTCATTGTCAGGGGTGATTCACAGCTTGTCGTCAGGCAAGTCAACAAAGATTATCAGAGCCTATTGATGGAGGCCTACGTAGATGAGGTGAGGAAGCTGGAGGAGCGTTTTGATGGTATACAAGCAGAGCACGTTCCCTGAGTGGAGAACGACATCGCCGATTACCTGTCGAAGCGCGCTGCGTTCAAGCTACCTGTGGAACCAGGTACTTTCGTACTTCGGTTAACTCAACCATCCGTGGAACCATCGACGGAGTAGAACAAGCGGAGGAAATCAGGCCCCGGCAAGTACTTTCTCGCCGAGCCCCCTGGGGCCGCCGGCAAGGATGTTGCCGTGGGTACTGAACCTGCCGAGGGACAACTGGCTCCGACAGGGCGTCAAGCCCTGGCCGTAGAGACGGCCGCTCCCATGGCAGAAGAAATGCCTTTAGTCCTTGCCGTCGAGCCCCAGGCTCCGGCATGGGCGCAGCATACCGTCCGATTCCTCCAAACAGGGGAACTTCCTGAGGAGCAGGAAGAAGCGGAGAAAGTAGCTCGTCGATCTGCCATGTATCAGTTCGTCGATGACGTCCTGTACAGGAAAAGGCCAAACGGTGTGAAATTGAAGTGCATTCCCCGGGAGGAAGGACTGGAGCTGTTGGCAGAGATACACGGAGGCATATGTGGCTCCCACATAGGGTCGAGGGCCCTTGCCGGCAAGGCGTTCCAGCAAGGTTTCTTCTGGCCCACTGCCCTCCAGGATGCAACGGCACTAGTAACCAAGTGTGATGCGTGTCAGTTCCATTCGAAGAAGCTTCATCAACCAGCTCAAGCCCTTCAAACAATTCCTCTCTCCTGGCCATTTTTGGTCTGGGGGCTCGACATACTGGGCCCTTTCCCCCACGCTGTCGGGGGCTTTGAGTACTTATACGTTGCAATCGACAAGTTCACAAAGTGGCCGGAGGTGGAAGCAGTGAGGAAGGTGACCGCACAGTCAGCCATCAAGTTCTTCAAGGGGCTAGTCTGCCGTTTTGGTGTGCCAAACATAATCATCACCGACAACGGCACGCAGTTCACAAGCCACACCTTCATGCAATACATCCAAGACCTCAGCAGCAAGGTCTGTTTCGCTTCCATGGTACACCCACAGAGCAAAGGCCAGGCGGAGAGGGCAAATGCTGAAGTACTGCGAGGCCTGAGGACCAAGACTTTTGACAGGCTGCACCAGAGCGGAAGGCGCTGGATTTATGAGTTACCGGCGGTTCTTTGGTCAATCAGAACAACGCCAAATCGAGCCACCGGCCAGACACCCTTTGCCCTGGTATACGGGGCAGAAGCAGTTCTCCCCACGGAACTCACATACGGGTCACCTCGAGTGCTCACTTATGACGAGCTTGAGCAAGAGCAATTGCGGCAAGATGACGCGACGCTCCTCGAGGAAGATCGTCTTCGGGCGGCTGTGAGAGCAGCACGCTACCAGCAAGCCTTGCGCCGCTACCATAGCCGCAAGGTTCATGCCCGAAGCTTTGAGGAAGGCAACCTTGTTCTTCGGCGCGTTCAGTCGGCCGAGAATTCCAACAAGTTGACACCGAAGTGGGAAGGCCCTTATCGGGTAATACGAGTCACCAGGCTTGGCGCAGTCTGCCTGGAGACCGAAGATGCTATTCCAGTGAGCAACTCCTGGAACATCAAGCATCTTCGTAAGTTTTACCCATAAGGCGCGGTTGCTGGGCCCCCCGGCAAACCACCTTTTGTACAAGCCTTGCCGACGAGGCTTTAACCCTCTGTACAAAGCCAGGCGCAGACCCTGAGCATAAATAAATGAAGCGCTGGCGCCCTAAGTTTTAGCATGCTTGCTAGGTTAAGTCTCTCCCTCGGTTAGGGTTGATAGTGCTTAGCGGCGACTAACCCCTAGCATAGAGGTCGAGTGCGCGTTTCTCTGTTCCTTTCCATCCTCTTTGGTTCGCAGGGTACATGGACGTTTCTGCTGAGCTGTTTGGAAGAAAGAGAACGGGACGGCGCTCCGGCCTTGGCAGGCCAAGGTTGCCGGGGGCTGCAGATGCAAGAATCCAACCACGGCAAGCCAAGGCCGTCGGGGCCTACAGATTCAGATAAGTCTTTTATCCTCTATTGTGCATTTCTGTATGAAGTTGGGACGTATGAAACCTCGTTTTGCTCCTAGACCACCGTGCTCCCCCTTTTTTCCTGTACCCAAGTCCCTGGGTCGGAGTCGGGTCGTAGTCGTGGTGGCAAGGAAATAAATGAAGGGCCTAACTCTACTTCGCCCCTGCCTCCGCCAGGACCGTGAGAATGGTCGACTGAAGTAAGGAGACGGCAAGGCCTGTTGCTGGGCGACGATGTTTATCTTGAAAATAACAAGGATTCATTCCTTGGCATGGGCCCTGCTCACGCACAAAGAACCCGGCAAGCACCCTTTTTCATTAAAAACATCCCATACAGGTACAGTTCATACGGGATAAAAAACATGAGCAAGGGGATTACAAGTCTTAAAATTAACAAGTGCCCGCAGGCTTACAAACTAAAAAGAGATAAGATGCCCGTAATCCCTTTCTTGTCCCTCTGCTCAGAAGGTGGAACAAGATAGCAGGAGGGCAAAAAGAGCACCTAGGCGAGGTGCGAGGAGCAGAAGGCACCAAGAGAATATCCCGGTGCCGGGAGGGAATCTGGAAGATGAGGCAGCGGGCCAGCAATACGCGACGAAGGCGTCGGTGCCCGCATACTCCGACTTGACGGCCGCCACCTGCCTTCTTCACCTTCCCCGACCCTCCTACGCCAGCCGCCCAAGGAGTCGACGGGGAACGCGCCGATGGAGAGCTGGATGAGGAAGGCCCTCGGCAGGGCGGGTGGCCGAGGGAGGGGCGATGCGGTCAGTCGGAGTCGAGGTCGGCGTCCCGCCACTCGACGCCCTCGTCATCACTGTCGCTGTCCTCCTCGTCACTCCCGCTTGAGGAGGAATCTTCATCGTCGAAGTAGATCTCCACGCAGCACTTTAGGCGAGTTCCAAGATCTCCAAAGACCTTGACGGAGAGCAGGCCGTTCTCCATTAACTTGAAGTAGAGAACGAGCCCCGCCGTCAGGCTGTGGACACGAGCAAACGTCTTCCATCCGCGACGGAGGTACATGACGTGGGGAGCAGGGAAGTCGACGTCGACCCACGTGCCACCGTTCCCGCAGCCCCTCATGTGCAGCCTGAGGGTTTGGGGCGGATCGAGCTCCATCTCCCGAGCAAACAGGTTAGCGAGACGAAGACGACGGCGCGGTGGCCGGCGCAGCCTGATGAAGAACTCACGAGGCTGGTCCCCAACGTGGCCCTCCATTGGAAGAGGCACCGCCTGTGGAGGCAAGGTCGGTGCGTCGCCCCGTCCCCCTCTTCCCCGAGCGCCACGGCAACCTCGGCCTCGCCCCCTCCCCCTTCCTCTCGTGGCCGGCTCCGCCACCGCGAGCTCTTGGGGAGGAGGGACGCGCTGTCGAGCAGCGACCCTCGCCGCCACTGTCGAAGGGCCGGCGCCTCCTCTCGCCATGGCAGATGGAGGAAAGAAGCCGAAGTGAATGGACGCGGATGACAAAAAGATGTGAGACACCATCCCCCCTTCTCGTCCTTATAAAGGGGTGGGGTCGGGGCTCGGCCGCCCCACTCGACCAATCCGGCCATCGGGGGCGCAGGGAATCGAGACCGACCCGCTGCCCCAATCAGCGATGGCCCGGTTTCCCGCCTCCACCGCCTGCCACCTACATGGGGGACACGTGGCGAGCAAGCAGAATCGAGGGGACGGGTGAGGCGACCGTTCCCCACCCTGTGATCGTGGGGCGCGGGTGCCTGGAAGACCGTGACCCGAGTCCACTCAGTAAATGAGCCGCGCCTCTGCGTCTCCCTCTTTTTATGGGGAAGGCGCGAGCCGCTTCTTTACCATGATGTGACGCATGCGTGTGGAGACCGCCCCACGCATGACCCCCACGTCACACACGACCCTCCACGTCGCGCGTTCAACGCGGGTCGTGGAGAAGCACAGCGGACGAAAAGTTACTGCGGTAAAATCCGCCCCACCTGCCCGCGCACCATTCTGGGCCTGGCCCAACAACGCATCGCGCTTATGTGTGGCCCAGGCCCGGGGGCTCCTGTCGGTGTACAAAAGTAGGGGCTCTCCTTTTGACCCCTTTACTTTTGCACGGACAGTCGGAGCCGCGCCCACGGCCACACTTGGCAGGGCAGGGGAGGGAAGCCGGAGGGAAGCCGGAGCACAAGACAAACAAGGCAACGCCAAGACCCAGAGACCACGAAGAGTAAGAGGGTGAGGTGGACTCCCCCGGCAAGACCCTTGCCGGGACGGCCTCCGCAGCCGCGGCAAGAGCCTTGCCGGGGCAACTTGCCTGACGCCAACGGAGCGCGCCTCCCTTGAGCCCAGGGGTACCAACGCCAACAAACCACATTGGAACCAAGGCTCGGGAGGCACCTCCGTGGTGGCATGCAGATCTTTATCAAGATCATAAACACGCGAGATCAGATGAGGACCAGAAGACGATGACCCTCGGCGGGATCCTAGCCGAGGAAATCCACGAGACCCCCGGCAAGCGCCTTGTCGGGGACGGCCGCGGCACCACGGCAAGACCCTTGCTGGGCCCCCGGCAAGGCCCTTGCCGAGGGCATCAGTGGAACCACAGCCAGGCCCACGCCTGCCAAGACACCACCACTGTCCCCATGCAGCTGCCAGCTCAACCAGCTGAGCAGGAACCTGCGTGGTGACGAGCGGCCTCTACACCGACCCAGCAAGCACCTGCGTGGTGGCATGCAGATCTTCGTGAAGGCTCCACCACCGCGCCAGCCCAGCAGCCAGCCGATGCGATGCCACGACTCCTCGTCGGCCCGGGTGCGTGTCGAAGCCAGGCGAGGCGGCGACAGCTGGGACGTGCTTCCTTGCCGTCCCCTATAAAGCAAGAGGGGCACGTCGGCAGCGCATTAAATGCGTTTGTCCGACGGTACCAGAGGATAGACTCATCCACTGTGCACCTTTCCACCTCCTGTGTGCCATTGTGGCAACCCCTTTTTGTCTATAAAAGGAGGCCCGAGGCGACCAGGAGAAGGATTCGGATCTTTTGGGCAAGTCACACCCTGTAGCTAGCTCAAGAACACAAGAACACTCAAATACATCCACCAAAGCAGGACTAGGGTATTGCGCATCTCCGCGGCCTGAACCTGGGTAAATGATATGTGTGCTTCCTGTCAGACCCGCTCTTTGCACAACCCCACGCCCGCCAACCGTAGAAGGGATCCCAGTGATTCCATAGGTGTCGATTTCCCCCGACAATGACCTTCATCTCCACCTTTTGGAGGGAGTTGGATACATTGTTGATCCACTTCCGAACAACCCTTGGGTGGTCGGTGACTATGGCAACTATGCTCAACGAGCCTTCGACCGAGCCTTCGACGAGGACATGTTGGACGCTAAAAACCTGCATCTCGATCTCTTTCGCCATTTGGAACCGCTGGACCGGAGGGCTATGGTTTGGAGAATTAGGATCAGATGGCTAGTGTAACTAAAGAAGATGATTATTTAAAGGGGCTTCGGAATTACTCCAGGAGGATGTGAAGAGGTTAAAACAATGTGAATGCAGTGTGGTTTGGAGTAGTGAAGAAGTAGTGAAGATGAAGGAGTAGTGAAGAAGCCGAGGAAAATCGGTTCCCGATGGAGAAGTAAATGGGAGAAGTGGCCTGTAGGCAGTTAGACGGATAGGTAGACTAAACGAAAAGGCTACGCGGGTAGACTGACGAGTGGGGCCTGTCCCTGTACATGCCCATCCTTCTAGCGCTACATGTGCCACTGGCTAGTTGAGGTCACTCTTTCGAATCACCGTGGCGAGACATTTTATGATTCCTTTTTATTTCTCCACCCCTCCTGACAGGTGGGACCTATGCAAACAGATCAAAAAATGTGTCGCAGCTGGTTCAGATGGATATTGGCGGCGTGGGAGACACAACATTCTCTAGTTAAGGAATATGTGGTTATCCTCAAAAAAGAAAAGTCCTTCTTTGCGCTTCCGCATGCACGAGAATTTGGTTCTTCTCGCAATATGGATGTTACCTGGAGGATGAAGTGAACCCAGAGGCATGCTAGCACGGGAGTACTACTCATGTTCCTACTACTCCTATTACTAGTAGTAGTAGTACAACTGTGTTTCACTTGATGGTCAAAATACTATTATTCATCCGGTCCTCACAATGAAGTGACAAGACCCTGTGCCCGAGGCGACACCAGTCCAGGCGGCGTGTCCGGGTTATCAAAGTCAGACTCACCTTGTGCACTGTGCAGTCACTGTCACCGCCGCTGTATAGCATGCCTCGCCTCGTCTCCCTCTCCCCTAGCACCACTCCATCTCCATCTCCGTCTCACCGGAGATCCTGAGGTCACTCTTCATCATCTCACTGTGCCCTCGCGTACCCTCGCCTCGCTCGCCTCCCCCAGTACCACTATTCCCTCGCTAGCCGCTCCAGCACCAAGAGCCTTCTCCCCCGTAAATCAAGCCCCCTAAAACCCCACCTTCCAAACTCCACCATGGCCGAACGCGAACCGCGCAGCATCCATATGAGCCGCGATTGGAGCAATCTCCCCAGTGACATCCTCGACCTCTGTTGTTCGTGTATGGATATGTTGAGCGCCTTGCGGCTGGCTGCATGCTCGAGGGGCATGCACACGGCCATCATCGAAGCGAGGCCTATGCTTTTCAAGACACCCTGCTTGCTGCTATCTGGTCTTGCGAGATTTGCTCACCATGATACGGAGGCGTACATGATGCCCCTCGACTTCAATCCGACCTCCATTAGCCGAAACTTCTTTGCAGGTACGTAGTGGGTCACCGTACATCATTTCCCTCGACTATGATCCAATCACCATCGCCTGAAACTTCTTGCAGGTACGTACTGGGTCGGCATGAACTCCCATTGGATGGTTGCCATCAGAGAAGATGGGAAAAAGTTGGTGCTCGTGAACTTATAGACCTCCCATGAGATTATCCTTCCTCTGTTGCATGATATAGAGTTTTACCGTTGCGGTCCAAGTCATCTAGATTACGTCATCAGTTGGACGCACCTTGTTTTGCAGAAGATTGTAATCTGCCAAGTGCCCACACGACATGCGGATTACGCAGACTTCAAGCTAATTGCCTTGTTCGACAAGGGACTCGCCTATCTTTTCGCCGGTGCCTTCTTTAGCTGCAGACGGCTCAGCTCGCAGTGGATCATCGTCAAAGCTGATACACACTTCTGTGATGCTACTGAACACAATGGCATCATCTACGCGATCGACAAAGCAGATGGCACCACGTATTGCTGGGACGGCGCGAGTAAGTTGTTTCCGTCTGATGTTAATGATGACGCCATGACACTGTTTGAACTTTTTGTGATGATTGACATATCCCTGTTTGAGCAGAATTTGAGTAGAACTATGGCAATGTATTAAAGACGCCGTAAATTAGCTATATTTGGAATGAGTTAATTCATGCGATTATGACCATGTCATTATAGCCAATTTGTACCCCTGAATAATCAAACGGTTAGGAAGATATTGATATTCTCCTTATTTTATAGTAATCTATGTACTACTAAATATGAGTGTGTATCAATGGCCATGTTAGTTTCCTCATTTTCATGATGTAGAAACATGCATCACACTGTTGGTTTCATCTAACCATACATTAGGGAAGTAAATGTGCATATGGAGAACTCTATATTTGGAAGTAGTGAAATCCTGTAATGCTTACCATGTGTACATACCTATGTTCGCCCTTCAGCAATCAATGGCTAGAATAATATGCTCACAAAAATTTTGCCCACGGAACATGAGTATATAACAATGCATGGTCTGTTAGTTTCCTTGAAGAATTTGTTTGTGAGGACAGAACATGATTACATAACATGCATGACATGGTAGTTTCCTGCGAAGAATCGATTGTGAGATAACATGAGTATAACCATGCATGGCACTTCTATATTTTCGAACCCAATATACATTTCCCTGTATTTTCCTCCCAGTCCCAACAGGGACATATCAATGCTGTTTCTTGCATTATCCTACTCATACTCTGAACAATGCTGATCTTACATTAACAATGCCTGTCCTTTTTGATATGATGCAGTGTCCCTACAGTTACTGCCCTTTGTAATCACACCACCTTTGCCAAAAACAGGGAAGCACAACTGGTTCCTCGCTCGATCAGACGATGGCAAAAGACTGATGATCATTCGGACACATGAGCCAGAAAAGTTATATTGCAAAAACCCCACTGTATGCAAGCACCGTGAAATACGTGAGCATCTGGACAGTGGCTGTTACGTCTATGAGCAGGATACCAGCTTGTTGGGGCCTTCATGATTTTTGAGTTGGAGGCGGGTAAATAGCCTTGGTTCACACTCTCTGTTTCTCGGACTCAATTATCCGATTAACCAGGAGATCACCGTTGGCAAGGACCTTGATGGCAGAGAGGCTCTGTTTGCTATGGAAAACTGTGTCTACATGGCAAGCCCTAGGAGTTCGGGAGCAAACTCCCCTGATTGTCAATGATACAGCCTACATCCAAAAGAAGGTGAGAATGACAAAGGCATCTGGATTATTAACTTTGATCCTTGGATGTGTCGAGTCCGACAGGCAGTGATGTGGTTCAAGCCTTCGGGTTGATAGGTAATTGGGTTGTTGCATCGAAAGGGTGGAGTACTGGTGTCTCCGGATCACTAGTGGCTGAACCGGGGCTGCAAATTATGATGGTGTTGGATCATCCCTCTTCGAATGACTTGTTGTCTTTGCTGCTTGTTCTGGATGGGTAGTTCTCTCTTTTGTTATGCATATTCCTTGTCATTTGGTCATCCTCGTCTATGTCACTCTTACTATGTAATAGTTGCCTCTATTTAGAATGTCATTCTCGTTTGGATCACGGGAGTCTAAGCGCTGCAGATGGGTGCGTTTTGGTGGTGTAGCAAGGCTTCTTATGAACTATCATGTCTTGCTGTTTATGTCAGTAGTAGTCACTAGTCAGTGTTTGAATGTTGTATATATCGTTGTTTTGAACTATTTATTGTCTTGAACTGCTGGTGGGCTAAATGAGGGCATCACCATTCTCCAGTGTTCAGAGTATATCTCCTTTTTTCAAGTTATAATTTGAGCTCAGTGTCTTTTCGATGATGTACACTTGTTTGGGCCAGTGAGGTGTCGTTGAATATGGGCCGAGTAGTAACGCAATGCCAAATAGGTCAATTATGACTCTCAGGCTGGGCTCTCAAAAGATCCTCAAAAAAAGGCCGGGCTCTAAAAAAAGAATAGGGACTCTTAGGCTGACATGTGGGCGCCACCGGTGTTTTCGTGCGCTTGCGCGCCGAGAGCATATTGGCGCGTGTTCGAAATTCATGCTACCTTTTCATCCCCAATCTCCTGCCCCTCCCCCACCTCTGGAATCTCAATTCCTACGCCAGCTCCCCCAAATCCTCCTCCTGTACTCAAGCGCACTATCATGTCACCGGTCAACGCGGATCTCCGAGCCAGAGATCCTGAGGTCCGTCCTGCCTTTGGGTGCTGCGTGCTGTCGCTCAACAGTGGCATGGCGGCGCTTGACGACCAGTTTGCCAGCAAAGTGCTGATGGTAACCATCAACGGCGACCGGCCTCTCGTCTCATCAGACGACCTTGTCAAAGCTCTTGGCATTGCGCACCGCATCCAAATAAGTGACTTGCGCGTCGAAGTCTGTCAGCCACTGGCTGATTTCTTCGTCAGGTTCCAGACAACTTTCGACTGCAGTCGTGTGTTTGAATCTTCCTGGCGTTTGTTCTGCGATGGCGCGCTGGTGAGCTTTGATCAGTGGCACCCAGGATGGGGCTTGGTGCCCTCTGAGATAGAGTTTTTAACAACGCTTACCTTCCATGGCATGCCTCGACCTTCTTGGAACAGCGAGTCCATGAATGAGCTTATCAACAACCTTGGAGGTGAGCTCGTAAGTATGTTTGTTCCTCCAGACAGCTGGGCTCTGATGGTTATGGCATGGATGAAGAAGCCGTCCACCATACCGAAGGTGATTGGTGTTGAGATACCGGTGCAGGAACCGGGGTTGTACTATTCGTCGCCACCAAGGCCGTCGCGGACCACGTTAGGGATGTACCTGTATCGAGTGTTCGTGCATGTCAAAGAAGTGGTCAATCCATCAATCGAAGTCCTGCCGCCGCTGCTGGTGCCCGGGTCCGTCAACGACGTTCATTACAGGAGTCAACGTCAGACTTTTCCCGTGTTGCTCAGAACGATGGATGGCACAGGGCCCACTCCATCACGCGGCAGGGCTGCCTGCCTGGATGTGCTCTAATTTGAGGTAACAACTGAATCTTGTCAGATACTGGTTAAATCCGAGCTATGGGTGTGAAGCACTGATGTGGTAGTACATTTGATTGTGACCTGTTCTATTTTTTTACCTGAACTTTTTTTAGAAAGGGTTGTACGTCAACTTAATGTTCTAGCAGAACTTATATATTGTGTTGTCTGTCTGTTTTCTTTGCACAACATTCAAGATATTTCCCCGTCATTGATAAAGACGATGAACCGTTATGTATGAGTTCGTTGGTTTCAACATAGCCCTACACGTAGCGATCCACTACTTCCACCCTGATTGTGCCGCCTGCGTGAAATTTTTGTATGCAGGTTCAGTGTGCTACGATGTTCTATATGATTGTGTCAACTGTATAAGTTTCTACTGAGCATCATCAATGCATATGGCTAAAAGATGTATTTACGAGCATCGACTGATGGGTCTCTCTCTCTCTCTCACACACACACACAAACACACACACACACACATGCACACACACGCACAAGTGGGACCCGTTGAATTATTTCTTTGCTCGTGACAGCTTTTAATTAGGTTCCACTGTACATTAACTTTTTTTCTTAAGTTATTAATTGAGCTCAGTGACTTCAAAAAGTTGTACAGAAGCCTTGTTTGGGCCTTTCCGGTGTCGCTGAATGTGGACTGAGTAGCCATGTAAGGATGTACTGTACTACAGAGGCCTTTTTTTCAACATCAGCAATGCACCTGGGCCGACAGTTGTACACAATCCGGGTCAACTTGTTATTCTCCGCCCCGCTGGGCTGCAAATCTTTCCTATGAGGGATGCATTAGGCTTAACAAGAAAATGGACTTTAAGAAATAATAAATGGGATGTAATTATAAAAACTGGGTAGTAACTATAAAAAAATGCACCAAACACGTAATTAGTTTATAAAATATTACTGTTGGATTTTAAAAATTTTAATATCATTAATTGTTGCGCGCGCAATGTTTCGTTGGATTTTTACGTAATACAAATTTATATTGAAATTGTATTTAATCTGACTAGAAATTTCGGGACAAAAATATTTCGGATCCCATCAAAATGTGAGAAATTTTATTTAATTTTATTTTGAACGGTTGGTTGAAATTATTAATCGTTGCCCTAGCTAGAAAATGGGCTGTACTTTTAACAAACTGTAAATGGGCTGTAGTAAATTCCATTAGAATTTAAAAATGGGATGTACAGTCTTACAAATCGCAAATGGGCTATAAGTTCTCTGCCACACACTTGTGGGCCTACTAAGTTGACGCGTATGCAAGGCTTTGTCAACTTTTAGTCAGCACACGATTCTAACAGCAGTGTCCGTTGGATGTCCATCCAAGGGATGTCGTGCTTCTTATTCAATCTCGGATATTCTAGCTTCAGCCGCCCAAAAAATGATTCCTCCCCTTGACATCTGGGGCGCACCGTTTCGGAGGCTAACCTGTGGGCCTACTAAGTTGACGCGTACCAAGGACTTTGTCAACTTAGTCAATATAAATGATTCTAGCTGCAGTGACCGTACGATGTCCATTCAACGGCCGTCGTGATTCTTCAACCTCTGGTCTTCTTGCTCCATCCGCCCAAAGCAGCGCCGGTCGTGCCGCCTGCTCCTGCCTACCGTGGCCGGCTGTGCTGCCGCGGAGGCCTCACCACCCCTACCACTCCCACCGCTGGCCAGGCCCTGCGGTGACGGCATCCTCACACCGCAGCCGAACCAGTGAACCCTCGTACTCCTCTCCGCGTGGGCATCCACTGCCGCGTCTTCCCCGGCTCCGCGTCGTCCCCTTCCTAGGCCTCGCCGTCATCCACCGCCCTGGTGCTCTCGGCGCGGCGTGGTCAATGTGGTCAACGAACAACTTCCGTCGGAAGAGTACTGTACGTGGAGAGGCTGACAACTGGGTCCACAGCCGCAGCAAGGAAGTGCCTACTTATTACGCGCAAAATAATTATTTCTCCACCTGACAGCAGGGACCCACCGGATAAGCCACCGTATTTCGCGAAAAAAAATGTTTCCCCCCTGACTGCTGGGACCCACCACCTACATCTTCGCACGCAAGGAAGTGCCTGACAGTCAGGACCCACCTGGTCGAAGCGTACGTAGCGTTGTCATTTTGGTGGCGAACGTGTACGTACATACTGGTCGATCGGTCTATGTGCAGGCTGCAGCGATGAACCGTGGCCGAGTAAGGAAGGACACGTGTCGTAGTAGAGGCGCACACGTAGCATGTACACGTATGTACAGCGGCCAGGGAGCAAGAAAGAAAATACGGCCACGTACGTACATACGGGCAGGGTCTCGAACGCCTACTCGCGCATACGTACGGCCAGGGCTCGTGTACATGGCTGGGTCGGAACGGAGAAGCTGCGCCGTCGTCGTGTTCATGGGGAGGCAACCGGCTGGGTTGGAACGGAATGCGTCGTCGTGTTCATCGGGAGCCAACCGGCTTGGACGGAACAGGCGATGGAAACGAGGCCTAGCGTATCGCAGAACGGAGGAAACGGCCTTGTGTTGGACCGGCCACGGTGAGAACGGGATCCTGTTCATCGGGAGGGGCCGGCGCACCACAAAACGGAGGAAACGGACCTCCTACGATGGAAACGGGGTCCTGTTGATCGGGAGGGGTGTGGCGTACCGCAAAACGGAGGAAACGGACTTGTGTTGGAGCGCTACGGTCGAAATGGGGGTCCTGTTCATCGGGAGGGGTGTGGCGTACTGCAAAACGGGACTCGACGGGATACTATTCATCTCCACCGCCGACCTCCTCCAGCCTCCACGGGCTACTGTTCATCCACCGTCGACCTCCTCCAGCCTCCACCTATGACTGTTCATCCACGGGCTCCTGTTCATCCAGCCTCCACCGCGCGCTCCTCCCCCGACTACTGTTCAACCAGCCCTCTCCACGGGGTCCTGTTCAACCACCCCTCCATGGGCTACTGTTCACCCGGCCCTGCACCCGCTACTGTTCATCCGGCCCTCCACGGGGTCGTCCTGTTCAGCCAGCCCTCCACGGGGTCCTGTTCAGCCAGCCCTCCACGGGGTCATGTTCATCCACCGGCTCGATCGATCGGGGTCCTGTTCATCCAGCAGCTACGGCCTCTACTACCATGGGTTCCTGCTCATCCAACCCCCACCGGGAACTGTTCATCCAAACCCCCTCAACAACGCTCACTGTTCATCAAGGGAAGGAGGCAGCAGTGTTCAATCGGCTTTAGTTAGCAGCAGTAGCGAAGGAATCACTCGGGTTTAGTTAACAGCAAGGGATCGATCGATCGCTCAGGTTCAGTAACGCGTAGCCTGTAGTGCAATCGCTCGGGTTCAGTTAGAGCGCAACGCCTCGCTCGGGTTCAGTTAGAGCGCAACGCCTCGCACACACACGCGTACGTATGAGAGAAACGCGCATGGCTCGGCCCCCAACCACCCACCGTAACCGGGAACTCCCCCGATATTTTCCTCGTCCTCGCTTCTACCACGGTTTTCTCCATCATGGACGGCCCAAAGAATGTCATGCAGCTGCGTCTCCGGCCCGCCCAGGACGAAAAGCCCATTTTCTGTCATGATTTTTTGTCATAGAAGTAGGAGCCCACCACATCTATGATGATACCGGGTTTTGTCACAATTATCGTCATAGAAGTGTCATAAGCATGACAGAATTTTTTTTCGTTCGGCCCAAAATTTCACGGATGAGTCTTTTTTTTGTAGTGCTATCTACAAAGCTCGACTTGTCACAAAATGTGTTCAACAAGTTCAAGGTGTTGACTACGATGAGATTATCTCACTCGTAGCGATGCTTAAGTCTGTTCGAATCATGTTAGCAATTGCCGCATTTTATGAAATCTGGCAAATGGATGTCAAAACTGAATTCTTTAATGGATTTATTAAAGAAGAGTTGTATATGATGCAACCAGAAGGTTTTTTGTCGATCCTAAAGGTGCTAACAAAAATGTGCAAGCTCCAGCGATCCATCTATGGACTGGTGCAAGCATCTCAGAGTGGGAATATACACTTTGATGAGTTGATCAAAGCATATAGTTTTATACAGACTTGCGGTGAAGCCTGTATTTACAAGAAAGTGAGTGGGAGCACAAGAGCCTTTCTGATAAGTATATCTGAATGACATATTGTTGATTGGAAATGATGTAGAATTTTCTGGAAAGCATAAAGGAGTGTTTGAAAGGAGTTTTTCAAAGAAAGACCTAGGTGAAGCTACTTACATATTGAGCATCAAGATCTATAGAGATAGATCAAGACGCTTGATAAGATTTTTTCAATGAGTATATACCTTGATAAGATTTTGAAGGAGTTCAAAATGGATCAGTCAAAGAAGGAGTTCTTGCCTGAGTTGTAAGGTATGAAGTTGAGTAAGACTCAAAACCTGACCACGACAGAAGATAGTTAGAGAATGAAAGTCATTCCCTATGCCTCAGCCATTGGTTCTATAAAGTATGCCATGCTGTATACCAGACCTGTTGTGTACCTTGCCATGAGTTTGGCAAGGGGGTACAACAGTGATCCAGGAGTGGATCACTGGACAGCGGTCAAAATTATCCTTAGGTGCCTAAAGAGGACTAAGGAAATATTTCTCGGTTATGGGGGTGATAAAAAGAGTTCATCGTACATAGTTACGTCGATGCAAGCTTTTACACCGATCCGAATGACTCTGAGTCTCAATCTGGATACATATTGAAAGTGGGAGCAATTAGCTAGAGTAGCTCTATGCAAAGCATTGTAGACATAGGAATTTGCAAAATACATACGGATTTGAATGTGTCAGACCCATTGACTAAACTTCTCTCACAAGCAAAACATGATCACACCTTAAGTACTCTTTGGGTGTTAATCACATGGCAATGTGAACTAGATCATTGACTCTAGTAAACCCTTTGGGTGTTGGTCACATGGCGATGTGAACTACGGGTGTTAATCACATGACGATGTGAATTGGTGTTAAATCACATGGCGGTGTGAACTAGATTATTGACTCTAGTGCAAGTGGGAGACTGAAGGAAATATGCCCTAGAGACAATAATAGAGTTGTTATTTTATATTTCCTTTCGGCCTGTGATCGCCGGGCCCAAAAACGGGCCGAGCTGGCGGATTTCGGCGTCTTGGGGGCGCGACTGGGGCGTTTTTTCGACGCCGATGCGTAAAAAATAGCCCGGGGGGGGCCTGTTGGGGGCGCGGCTGGATATGCTCTTATGGTGTCGGACACTTGCTGCACTATCAGTTCAGGTTCAAGTGCAAACTCCTACATACAATACAAATCTTTATTAACTACTGTTGTTAAATTAGTTTTACTGCACTGGCACGATTCTGTCAGGGTCGGCTGCGGCTTAATTAACTCACTGGATTGCTGCTGCTAATGTGGATGGAGATATCATCGTTTTTCGTTGCTCACTGGCAGATGGAGAGAAGAAATGGACGTCCTCCATCGATTCCAACGATTCACACATGGGTGGCACCATCAGCTCCAATACTCTCCCACTCCCACCCTAGCTTGTTCATTGTTAACTGTGAATGAGACACGTACACATGTACACGTATGTACGTTCATCTACGACACAAGCGGGCTAGCTGGGGTGTGTGGATTCGTTGTGGATACACATTAGCTACGACCGGAGGAACCAATGCACTTCTTTTCAAACTGCCGATTAATAAACATCACCATCTAACCGTGCCAAATCAGACTAGGAGCGTCTCAAGTTAGAGCATCAGATACAGCAAATTCGCCCTTCAAACACCTATCGCCACGTATGATCGATTATAGAATCGGATACCTTAAATTAGAAACCTCAAATCCATCCTATTACATACAACGTAAACCTAATCCTAAACGAAACACATCGGCAGGCCGGCTGCGCACCTCAAAGTGTTAGTCCGGTCGCTGACGAGATAGAGTAGGACATGAGACACGAGCCAACTCACGGGACTCAAGGCGCCGGCATCTCCCATGCCCTACTCTTTCTCGTTGGAGCCTGGAACCCTGACGATGCTGGTGAACGTGAGATCAATGATGGATCTGTCCTCGGAGGAGCCAGCAAAATCCACCATGACGTGGTTACGGTGCTTGATACAGGCGCCAGAGAATGCGACTCCGTCTCACCAAAGTTCACCGCTGTGAGGGCTGCCGCTGTCTCCCGCGCCCGCCGGCTCGCACGATGGGAACACCACACCATGTTTGTGTCAGACGACGCCCATGGTGCGTTCACCTCCACCTCGGTGCGCCAATAGAGGGGTTGCGCGCCCGCCACCACGTTTGGATGCTAGACGGACCGCACCGCCTCTGGTCAGGCACATACCTCGTGGCAGATCCGCGCGCCATTTGGGCGGACGCAATGGATTCCCAACGAAAGGAGTCCGAGCGCTGTCGTCGGGCGGCCTCCTCCCGGGAGCGGTGGAGTGCAAGCCGGACGGTCGTCTCCTCCTCGGGGCTGCGTGGGATGAGCTCGGGGTCAACGAATCTGGAGGTGTAGGACTCGAATCCGCTGACCACCATGCCTGAGAAGGCCGGAGATCGCCGGGCGGGAGATTGGGTGGCGGAGCGGAGTGCAGGGGAGTGAAGTGGAGTGAGTGGCTAGAGTTTGGTCCGGGGAGCGGATAAGGATGGTTGTATGTGGTATCAGATGGGCCAGAGTAAGCCAGATCTAATGTGGCGGTCGTGCCTGGTCACGTCCAGGCCACCGCATATGCGCCTCATATTTGGGCTAGATATGAGGGGTGTCGGACAGCCCGAGTGTTTGAGGACAGTTTGAGGCGACCGTTTGGGTCGGGGTTTTTTTGACCAAGGGTCGTCCGCCCGGGTCATATGGTGGGGGTTTAGGGTGTCCGACTGTAGATGCTCTTACACTTGGAACTCTAGGTAGGTTTTTTAACATAAAAAGATTTTATTCATCTAGCAACATTTTTCAGAGAGAAGTGTGAAGGGAGTCACACTGAACAATGGGAGAACATCTCTCACTGGACATTGACCTGAACCTGAAGACAGTTACCTAACAACTAAAGATCTAGACTGAACTTTGAGAACTAACCGGGCGTGATGATGAGCTTTTACATTGAAGCACCTATTAACATGAGCTACCCTGGTTGGATGGAAAACTGCAGACTGTTGAATAGCTGCAAGAAGTGGTCTGATGACTCAATGACATGAAGTGTTGAAGATGGATGTAGTTGATGCCTCCAAACCCAATATCCTGGAATCTATGAAATAGTTGATTCCTATATGCGAAGCTTTTCAGCCAACATGGTCGCTAGAATCAGGCCAAAAGTTTCTGCTTGAAGATGAGATGTTGCTGGTGGAGATAAGGCTGAAGCATGCAACCATTTAAAGTGCCGATTGGTATCAGTTCTGATGATCATTCCTATGCCCTCTAGTGCTGAATCCATGTCCCTTTCAATCTTCGAAGCCGCATCGCAGAAAATGGCAGTACCTACAACAGAAGATGGGTCTTGTTGTGTCCCTAGTTGCTGTACTGTGGAGCAGGTAGAGCGGTGATCTTCAAAGGACTCCATATTCTCAAATTTAGCGCCCTGCATAATTGCATTAGCAACTGGTTTGCTTTCCATAAGCACCACAAAAAAAGATATAAACTGGTGAGGCTATGATATGGCTCTGATACGTCTCCATCGTATCTACTTTTCCAAACTCTTTTGCCCTTGTTTTGGACTCTAATTTGCATGATTTGAATGGAACTAACCTGGACTGACGTTGTCTTTAGCAGAATTGCCATGGTTTGTTTTTGTGCAAAAATCAAAGTTCTCGGATTGACTTGAAAATTTACGGAGAATTTTTGTGGATTATATATAAAAAATACTGGCGGAAAAAGATACCAGAGGAGGGCCACCCAAAGGCCACAAGCCCTGGGAGCGCGCCTACCCCCCTCCCAGGGCGCGACTCCCAGGCTTGTGGGGCTCCTGGACTGACTACAACCCTAACTCCAACTCCATGTATACCTATTCACGGAGAGAAAAATCAGAGAGAAGGATTCATTGCGTATTACAATACAGAGCATCCGCCACCTCCTGTTCTTCATCGGGAGGGCTGATCTGGAGTCCGTTTGGGGCTCCAGAGAGGGGAATCCGTCGCCATCGTCATCATCAACCTTCCTCCATCACCAATTTCATGATACTCACCGCCGGGAGAGAGTAATTCCATCGTAGACTTGCTGGACAGTGAAGGGTTGGATGAGATTTATCATGTAATCGAGTTGTTTTGTTAGGGTTTGATCCCTAGTATCCACTATGTTCGGAGATTGATGTTGCTATGACTTTGCTATGCTTAATGCTTGTCACTAGGGCCCGAGTGCCATGATTTCAGATCTGAACCTATTATGTTTTCATGAATATATGTGTGTTCTTGATCCTATCTTGCAAGTTGTAGACACCTATTACGAGTTATGATCTGCATACCCCAAGGTGACAATAATTGGGTTTCTTTCCGGTGATTACCGTAGTTGGAGAACTTCATGTATTCACTAAGTGCTATTGCTTTGTTCCGGTTCTCTATTAAAATGAGGCCTTAATATCCCTTAGTTTCCATTAGGACCCCGCTGCCACGGGAGGGTACAACAAAAGATGTCATGCAAGTTCTTTTCCATAAGCACGTATGACTATATACAGAATACATGCCTACATTACATTGATGAACTGGAGCTAGTTCTATGTCACCCTAGGTTATGACTACTACATGATGAATATTATCTAACACAATTATCCATTGCTGATCCAATGCCTACGAGCTTTTCACATATTGATCTTTGCTAAGTTATTTTGTCGTTGTTGCTGTCACAATCACTACAAAACTGCTACTGTTACTGTTGCCACAGTTACTGTTACTTCCATACTATTGCTACTAAATATTTTGCTGCAGATATTATGTCTTCCAGGTGTGGTTGAATTGACAACTCAACTGCTAATACGCGTGAATATTCTTTGGCTCCCCTTGTGTCGAATCAATAAATTTGGGTTGAATACTCTACCCTCGAAAACTGTTGCGATCCCCTATACTTGTGGGTTATCAAGCCCTTTTTCTGGCGCCGTTGCCGGGGAGCATAGCTCTATTTGTCGAGTCACTTGGGATTTATATCTATTGATCACTATGAGGAATTTGAAAGATACCAGCACCAAGATTTTTCCCTCTACAACGAGGGGAGATAGTTGTGCTGGTTGTGTTTTTAGGGAACAAACTATTGAACAAGCCGAAGTATTGTTGAATAATATATTGAGTAATGATAATGATTGGACTCTTCCTGAACCACCACGTAAGCCAACTATGAAGAAGAGAGGTATTCTATTTCTCAGTCCCGAAGATATGCAAGAGGCAAAGAAATCTACGAAATAAAAAGGTATTAAAGTTGAAGATGTTAAGTATTTACCACCTATCGAAGAAATACATGGTCTTAATACTCCGACACAGGTAGTAGATGTAAATTCTCTCTATAGATTTGATGAAGGTGATATTCCTTATAATAAATCTGCTAGTCAATGCTTGGATGAATTTGATAACTTTATTGTTAAGAAAGAAAACTTCAATGCATATGTTAGTAGACAGTTGAAATGAAATGCTTATATGATTGAATGCTTGGGTGACTATATGTTTAGAACTATTAATGATCTCAAGGTTGTTAGTAAACATGCTTCCATGGTAAAAACTCAAGTAGAACAAGTTCTCAAAGCACAAAATGATTTGCTTAATGAGGTGAACAATAAGATGAATGATCATGCTATTAGAGTTATGACTAGAGGTGATAAAATGACTCAGGAACCTTTGTATCCTAAGGGCTATCCTAAGAGAATTGAACAAGATTCTCAGAGAACTAATACTGATGCACCTAGTCCTTCTAAAAATAAAAAGAATGATGATAGGACTTTGCATGCTTCTAGTGAACCTATTGTAGACACACCTGAGAATCCAAATGATATTTCTATTTCTGATGCTGAGACACAATCTGGTGATGAACATGAACCTAGTAATAATGATAATGATGATGTTCATGTTGATACTCAAACCTGTTGTTGATCTTGATAACCGACAACCTAAGAATAAAAGATATGATAAGAGAGACTTCATTGCTAGGAAACATGGTAAAGAAAGAGAGCCATGGGTTCAGAAACCCATGCCCTTTCCTCCTGAGGCTTGAAAGAATAAGGATGATGAAGAATTTGAGCGCTTTGTTGAAATGCTTAGACCCATCTTTTTGCGCTTACATTTGACTGATATTTTGAAAATGTCTCCTTATGCTAAGTATATGAAAGATATTGTTACTAATAAAAGAAAGATACCAGAAGCTGAAATTTCCATCATGCTTTCTAATTATACATTTAAGGGTGGAATACCAAAGAAATTAGGAGATCGAGGAATACCAACTATACCATGCTCCATTAAAAGAAATTATGTTAAAACTGCTTTATGTGATCTTAGGGCCGGTGTTAGTGTTATGCCTTTCTCTTTATATCGAAGGCTTGAATTGAATAAGTTAACACCTACTAAAATCTCTTGTGCAAATGGCTGATAAATCAACTGCTATACCCATCGGTATTTGTGAGGATGTGCCTATCGTAGTTGCAAATGTTGCTATCTTAATGGACTTTGTTATTCTTGATATACCCGAGGACGACAGTATGTCGATCATCCTTGGTAGACCATTTTTGAATACTGCAGGGGCTGTTATTGATTGTAATAAAGGCAATGTCACTTTTCATGTCAATGGTAATGAGCATACGGTACCCTTTCCGAAGAAACAACCTCAAGTGAATAGTATCAATTCTATTGGAAAATTTTCAACAATTACTATTGGAGGTTTTGAATTCCCTATTCCTACCGTAAAAAAGAAATATGATATTATTATTGTTGGGGACATGCATATCCCCGATGAGTTAACCTAGTGTTGCATGAAGATTCTCCGGTTTCATGTCATTCAGAAGAAGTTTGTTAATAAGACTTAATCAACCTTATTAATGGATTCCTTTTGACGGGCATGAGATGGATGAATATCTTAAACACAACCTTTTGTACCCACTTTTTACTTTCTGTTATTTAGAATAAATAAAGTAGAAATGCTATTATTTTACTGATTTCTGAATTATCCATGCAATAAAAAATGAACAGAAAATAAAAGTTCTCCAAATGCCCTGAAAATTTAGTATGATTTTTTTATAATATTTTAGAATTTTTGGCACTGAGCACACCCCAAGGGGGTGCACCTGTGAGCCACAAGCTCACAGGCACGCCCACCCCCTGGGCGCGCATAGGTGGCTTGTGGGGCCCACGTAGGTCCCCTCACTTATTCCAGCCACCCATCCACTCCGTCTTCCTCCAGAAAAAATCACACCATTGCTCAAACTCGTGTTCTTGCTCATATTGCTACCATATTCGATCTCCTTGCTCGTAGCTCCATTCGCAAAACTGTTTTGGGGGATTGTTCATCGCTATGTGACCCTCCAATGGTCCAATTAGTTTTTGCTCTAGTGCTTTATATATTGCAAATTTTTGCTGCTGCGATGACCATGTTCTTGAGCTTGCATGTCAAATTTATATGGTCCAAAGTAGTTTTATTGCATGATATAGCCTCTAGACACTTGTAGGAGTAGTTGCTATCAATTTTGTTGAGTTTGGTTCACTTTTATTCCGATTCACTAAAAATTTCAGAAATTTTTTCAGAGGAAGAAAATGTTTTGGAAAACGTTCCAAGGTGGTTCCTCAAAGAAGAAAGCCCCGAGGCTCGCAATACGTGAGCCGAACCTTGAACCACCGCGGGAAGCTCTAGGTTCGGCCGTGTGAATGGCCAAGTGATGCATTTTTTAAAGAGGCGGGGATTTATGATGATTTCTATTATTTGGCGGAGAATGCCGGCATTGTCCCCTTCCTCCAAGATAAGTGTGACCAATACCTCCTACTCACTAATACCTTCATGCAAAATTTTCGCATTCATTCTAGGAAGGAACCTCCCATGGTAGAATTTCACTTGTATGATGAGCCTAAGGAAATGACACTATATGATTTTTGCAATGTTTGCAAAATACTTCATGATGGCCGCATCAGTGATCCATGTCCTAGAGACATGGAGGATTTCATCTCTGAAACTACTGTGGGGGAAGAGAGAGGAGTGTCTGAAGTTAGAGTTGCTAGTTTACATTTTCCCGTTTTATGTTATTATGCATTATTTGCCGGGAGATGTCTGACTGGTTGTGGGGAGAGTGGAACTCTCATTTCACCTAACCTTGCTATTTTTGGCCACGCTTTATATGCTGATAGAACTTTTAGCATGGGCGCCATAGTTGCTCGACGGTTACACACAAACCGTATGAAGGGTAGTATTTTTGGTGGTGTCTATGCCTCCCGCCTTGCTAAATATTTTGAGATACGTATTAGGCATGATGAGAAGGAGGAGATGCTGCTACACACTAAATATTTAGACTATGCTAGCATGGTAGCTGTCGGTGGAAATGACACCTATGGGATCACTGGAATCCCTTCTACGGTTGGCGGGCGCGGGGTTGTGCAAAGAGCGGGTCTGGCGATCAGCACAAGGATCGTTTACCCAGGTTCGGGCCGCGAGGATGCGTAATACCCTAGTCCTGCTTTGGTGTATCTATTTGAGTGTTCTTGAGTTCTTGAGCTAGCTATGGTGCGTGTCTAGCCCAAAAGATCAGAATCCTTCTCCTGGACGCCTCGGGCCTCCTTTTATAGACAAAAGGGGTTGCCACAGTGGCACACAGGAGGTGGAAAGGTGTACAGTACGCAAGCTTATCGCTTGTCATTACGAGATAGGATGCATTCAATGCGCTCCCTTAGGTGTCCCGTTGCTTTATCGGGGATGGCAACGAGGCCCGTCCCATCCGTCGCGGCTCCGCCTCGCTCTGACACGCGTCCTGGCTAACGATGCATGCAGCACCATGTAGGCTGGCAGGCTGCTGAGATGGCGCGGTGGTAGGGTCTTCACGAAGATCTGCATGCCACCACGCAGGTGCTTGCTGAGCTGGTTTGGAAGCCGCACGTTGCCACGCAGGTGCCTGCCCAGCTGGTTGGCCTGGCAGCTGCATGGGAACGGCGGTGGAGTCTTGGCGGACGCGGGCCTGGTTGTGGCCTCACAGGTGTCTTCGGCAAGGGCCTTGCCGGGGCCCCGGCAAGGGCCTTGCCGTGGCACCGCGGTCGTCCCCGGCAAGGATCTTGCCAGGGGTCTCGTGGATTTCCTCGGCTAGGATCCCGCCGAGGATCATCGTCTTCTGGTCCTCATCTAATCTTGTATGCTTCTGATCTTCACAAAGATCTGCATGCCACCACGGAGGTGCCGGGGGGGGGGGGGGGGGGGGGGGGGGGGGGGGGGGGGGGGGGGGGGGGGGGGGGGGGGGGGGGGGGGGGGGGGGGGGGGGGGGGGGGGGGGGGGGGGGGGGGGGGGGGGGGGGGGGGGGGGGGGGGGGGGGGGGGGGGGGGGGGGGGGGGGGGGGGGGGGGGGGGGGGGGGGGGGGGGGGGGGGGGGGGGGGGGGGGGGGGGGGGGGGGGGGGGGGGGGGGGGGGGGGGGGGGGGGGGGGGGGGGGGGGGGGGGGGGGGGGGGGGGGGGGGGGGGGGGGGGGGGGGGGGGGGGGGGGGGGGGGGGGGGGGGGGGGGGGGGGGGGGGGGGGGGGGGGGGGGGGGGGGGGGGGGGGGGGGGGGGGGGGGGGGGGGGGGGGGGGGGGGGGGGGGGGGGGGGGGGGGGGGGGGGGGGGGGGGGGGGGGGGGGGGGGGGGGGGGGGGGGGGGGGGGGGGGGGGGGGGGGGGGGGGGGGGGGGGGGGGGGGGGGGGGGGGGGGGGGGGGGGGGGGGGGGGGGGGGGGGGGGGGGGGGGGGGGGGGGGGGGGGGGGGGGGGGGGGGGGGGGGGGGGGGGGGGGGGGGGGGGGGGGGGGGGGGGGGGGGGGGGGGGGGGGGGGGGGGGGGGGGGGGGGGGGGGGGGGGGGGGGGGGGGGGGGGGGGGGGGGGGGGGGGGGGGGGGGGGGGGGGGGGGGGGGGGGGGGGGGGGGGGGGGGGGGGGGGGGGGGGGGGGGGGGGGGGGGGGGGGGGGGGGGGGGGGGGGGGGGGGGGGGGGGGGGGGGGGGGGGGGGGGGGGGGGGGGGGGGGGGGGGGGGGGGGGGGGGGGGGGGGGGGGGGGGGGGGGGGGGGGGGGGGGGGGGGGGGGGGGGGGGGGGGGGGGGGGGGGGGGGGGGGGGGGGGGGGGGGGGGGGGGGGGGGGGGGGGGGGGGGGGGGGGGGGGGGGGGGGGGGGGGGGGGGGGGGGGGGGGGGGGGGGGGGGGGGGGGGGGGGGGGGGGGGGGGGGGGGGGGGGGGGGGGGGGGGGGGGGGGGGGGGGGGGGGGGGGGGGGGGGGGGGGGGGGGGGGGGGGGGGGGGGGGGGGGGGGGGGGGGGGGGGGGGGGGGGGGGGGGGGGGGGGGGGGGGGGGGGGGGGGGGGGGGGGGGGGGGGGGGGGGGGGGGGGGGGGGGGGGGGGGGGGGGGGGGGGGGGGGGGGGGGGGGGGGGGGGGGGGGGGGGGGGGGGGGGGGGGGGGGGGGGGGGGGGGGGGGGGGGGGGGGGGGGGGGGGGGGGGGGGGGGGGGGGGGGGGGGGGGGGGGGGGGGGGGGGGGGGGGGGGGGGGGGGGGGGGGGGGGGGGGGGGGGGGGGGGGGGGGGGGGGGGGGGGGGGGGGGGGGGGGGGGGGGGGGGGGGGGGGGGGGGGGGGGGGGGGGGGGGGGGGGGGGGGGGGGGGGGGGGGGGGGGGGGGGGGGGGGGGGGGGGGGGGGGGGGGGGGGGGGGGGGGGGGGGGGGGGGGGGGGGGGGGGGGGGGGGGGGGGGGGGGGGGGGGGGGGGGGGGGGGGGGGGGGGGGGGGGGGGGGGGGGGGGGGGGGGGGGGGGGGGGGGGGGGGGGGGGGGGGGGGGGGGGGGGGGGGGGGGGGGGGGGGGGGGGGGGGGGGGGGGGGGGGGGGGGGGGGGGGGGGGAAATCATGTGCAACCATACTCTTGTAATCTAGAAGAACAGTAGGCAACAATTTTTCTTCCTTCTCATAATGCCTAATAGGTATATTAAAGTATGCAGCGAGGCGCGAGGCGAAGATGCCTCCCAAGATAGGGTCCTTAGTGCGGTTAACATTTAACCACTTTGCAACAATAGCGCCCATACTGAATGAGTCATCGCGAAACAAGGCATGGCACAAAATAACAATATCAGGGGCACTTAGGTTGCCACAGTTTTCGCGACCAATTAAGCATCTACTAGCAAATAATGCAAAGTAACGTAAAACAGGAAAATGTATGCTAGTGATTCTTGCATCGGAAACTTTCCTGGTTTCCCCTACGGCAATTGTATCAATAAACCCCTCCACATCATCACGATGTGGTTCCTCTACGCTGCCCGAAAAAGGCAACTTGCAAACCTCACAAAATTCATGAAGCGTCATCTCCTTATACTCATCATATAAATAGAAATCCACCGAAGGTGGAGACCTCCTAGAATGGAAATGAAAATTTTGCACAAAGATATTGGTGAGTAAGAGATACCGTTCGCGTTGGTCGCGGATGAAGTCGGTGAGGCCAGCATTCTCAGCCAATCCATAAAAATCATCATAAATCCCAGCTGCTCTCAAGAAATCATCACAAGGCCATTCACACGGCCGAACTTCCGCGGTGCAAGGCTGGTTATATTTGGGCCTCTCCTCTTCTTCACTTTGCTTATCCTTCGAGCTTCGGCTCGAAGAGCCCCTCAAAAATCTCTTCATCATTTTCTGAAAATTTCTGAAATTTTTAGTAACTTCAAATAAAAGTGAACCAAACTCAGCAAGATTGATAGCAACTACTCCCACAAGTGCCTAGAGACGATATCATGCATTAGAACTACTTGGGACCAAATAAATTTGACATGCAAGCTCAAGAACATGGTCACCTAAATAGCACAAATTTGCAATGAATAAAGCACTAGAACAAAAACTAATTGGACCATTGGAGGAGTCACATACCAAGGAACAATCCCCCAAAGCAGTTTTGTGAGAGGTGCTTTGAGCTAGGAGATCGAAAATCGCAGCAAAATGAGCTAGAACTCGTGCTTGAGCTGGTTGGTGATTTTTTTGGGAGGAAGAAGGAGTGTGTGGTGGCTGGAATAAGTGGAGGGGAGCCACCATGGGCCCACGAGGCAGGGGGCGCGCCCTGTAGGGGTGGGCGTGCCCTGGACCCTCGTGGCCAGGTGCTTGCTCCCCCTGCTGTGTTCTCAGTGCCAGATATTCTCAAATATTCCAGAAAAAATCATATTTCAATTTCAGGGCATTTGGAGAACTTTTATTTTCAGGGTATTTTTTATTGCACGGATAATTCAGAAAACTGACAGAAAATACTATTTTTGCTTTATTTCAACTAAATAACCGAAAGTAAAAGAAGGGTACAGAAGGTTGTGCTTTCTAACTTCATCCATCTCATGCTCATCAAAAGGAATCCACTAACAAGGTTGATCAAGTCTTGTTAACAAACTCATTCCGACTAACATGGAACCGGAGAAATTTCGAATAACACTATGTTACCTCAACGGGGATATGCACATCCCCAATAATAAGAATATCATATCTCTTTTTGACAGTAGGAAGAGGAAATTCAAAACCTCCAAAAATAATCGATGGAATTTTTTCAATAGAATTGATACTGTGGACTTGAGGTTGTTTCCTCGGAAAGTGTACCGTATGCTCATTACCATTAACATGAAAAGTGACATTGCCTTTGTTGCAATCAATAACAGCCCCTGCAGTATTCAGAAAGGGTCTTCCAAGAATAATAGACATACTATCGTCCTCGGGAATATCAAGAATAACAAAGTCCGTTATAGTAACATTTGCAACCACAACAGGCACATCCTCACAAATACCGACAGGTATAGTAGTTGATTTATCAGCCATTTGCAAAGATATTTCAGTAGGTGTCAACTTATTCAAATCAAGTCTACGATATAAAGAGAGAGGCATAACACTAACACCGGCTCCAAGATCACATAAAGCAGTTCTAACATAGTTTCTTTTAATGGAGCATGGTATAGTTGGTACTCCTGGATCTCCAAGTTTCTTTGGTATTCCACCCTTAAAAGTATAATTAGCAAGCATGGTGAAAATTTCAGCTTCCGGTATATTTCTTTTATTTGTAACAATTTCTTTCATGTACTTAGCATAAGGATTCATTTTGAGCATATCAGTCAAACGCATACACAAAAAGATAGGTCTAATCATTTCAGCAAAGCGCTCAAAATCCTCATCATCCTTTTTCTTGGATGGTTTGGGAGGAAAAGGCATGGGTTTCTGAACCCATGGCTCTCTTTCTTTACCGTGTTTCCTAGCAACAAAGTCTCTCTTATCATAACGTTGATTCTTTGATTGTGGGTTATCAAGATCAACAGCAGGTTCAATTTCTACATCATTGTTATTGCTGGGTTGAGCATCAACATGAACATCATCATTAACATTATTACTAGGTTCATGTTCATTACCAGATTGTGTTTCAGCATTAGAAATAGAAATATCATTAGGATTCTTAGGTGTGTCAACAACAGGTTCACTAGAAGCATGCAAAGTCCTATCATTATTCTTTTTCTTCTTCTTAGAAGGACTAGGTATATCAACATTAGTTCTCTGAGAATCTTGCTCAATTCTCTTAGGGTGGCCCTCAGGATACAAAGGTTCCTGAGTCACCTTACCCCCTCTAGTTGCAACTCTAACAGTAAAGTCATTATTCTTATTATTTAATTCATTGAGCAAATCATTTTGAGCTTTAAGTACTTGTTCTACTTGAGTGGTAACCATGGAAGCATGTTTACTAATGAGTTTAAGTTCACCTTTAACTCTAGACATATAGTCACACAAGTGTTCAATCATATAAGCATTGCGTTTTAATTCTCTACCAAAATAAGCATTGAAGTTTTCTTGTTTGACAATAAAATTATCAAACTCATCTAAGCATTGGCTAGCAGACTTATAACGAGGAATATCACCTTCATCAAATCTATAGAGAGAATTTACCTTTACTACCTGTGTCGGGTTATCAAGACCATGTGTTTCTTCAATAGGTGGTAAATTAAGACCATGTATCTCTTCAATAGGAGGTAAATTCTTAACATCTTCAGCTTTTATACCTTTTTCTTTCATAGATTTCTTTGCCTCTTGCATATCTTCAGGACTGAGAAATAGAACTCCCCTTTTCTTCGGAGTTGGCTTAGGAATAGGCTCAGGAATTGGCTCAGGAGTTGACTTAGGAAGTGTCCAATTATTTTCATTGGTCAACATATTATTCAAAAGAATTTCAGCTTCATCAGCTGTTCTTTCCCTGAAAACACAACCAACACAACTATCCAAGTGGTCCTTGGAAGCATCGGTTAGTCCATTATAAAAGATATCAAGTATTTCATTTTTCTTAAGAGGATGATCAGGCAAAGCATTAAGTAATTGGAGAAGCCTCCCCCAAGCTTGTGGGAGACTCTCTTCTTCAATTTGCACAAAATTATATATTTCCCTTAAAGCAGCTTGTTTCTTATGAGCGGGGAAATATTTAGCAGAGAAGTAATAAATCATATCCTGGGGACTACGCACACAACCAGGATCAAGAGAATTAAACCATGTCTTAGCATCACCCTTTAATGAGAACGGAAATAATTTAAGGATATAATAGTAGCGAGTTCTCTCATCATTAGTGAATAGGGTGGCTATATCATTTAATTTAGTAAGATATGCCACAACAGTTTTAGATTCATAGCCATAGAAAGGATCAGATTCAACCAAAGTAATTATCTCAGGGTCGATAGAGAATTCATAATCCTTATCAGTAATAAAGATAGGTGAAGTAGCATAAGCAGGGTCATATTTCATTCTAGCATTCAGAGTTTTTTGTTTCAGCTTAGCTAATAATTTCTTAAGATCACTTCTATCATTGCAAGCAAGAAAGTCTATAGCAGTTTCTTCATCCATAACATAACCCTCAGGCACAACAGGCAATTCATATGGGGGGGGGGGGGGGGGGGGGGGGGGGGGGGGGGGGGGGGGGGGGGGGGGGGGGGGGGGGGGGGGGGGGGGGGGGGGGGGGGGGGGGGGGGGGGGGGGGGGGGGGGGGGGGGGGGGGGGGGGGGGGGGGGGGGGGGGGGGGGGGGGGGGGGGGGGGGGGGGGGGGGGGGGGGGGGGGGGGGGGGGGGGGGGGGGGGGGGGGGGGGGGGGGGGGGGGGGGGGGGGAGGGGGCGGCGGAGACTGTTCACGCGCGTGCTCCCCCATCCCCTTCTTCTTCCTTCCTCCTTGCTCGAGAGCGAAACACCGCCGCCGCCTCGCCGCGCCCAGCAACTGCTCCCACTTCTCGTCGCAGCCGACGCGCCGTTCCTCCCCTGCCACACTCCTCCGATGGCGAGACCCAAGGGCTCGTGGTAGGGGTCGACGGTAACCGCGGAGACATCGAGTATTTGCGCGACACGAGGAGGCTGCCGCCGGCGACGGAGGTGGCCGTGCGCCTGCCAGGCGACGAGCTGGCGCCGCAAGCGGAGGGGACCGAGCGGGTGGTCTTCTTCTCTCATTTCAAGCGCGGGTTCGGGCTCCCGGCGAGCGACTTCTTCCGTGCGTTCCTCGAGTTCTTCGGGCTCCAACCGCACCACCTGGGGGCGAATGCGGTGCTGCAGCTCTCGGGGTTCGTCACCCTGTGCGAGGGCTATCTGGGCGTCGAGCCCAGCGTCGACCTCTGGGTCCGCCTCTTCTTCTTGAAGCAGCAGGGGCCGGAGGCGGGCGTGATGTCCGCTTGCGGGGCCGCCGTCGTCTCGGTCCGGCCGAAGTCGGCGTGCCCCAAGATGCCGCTGGAGGATTCTGCCAAGAAGTGGCAGAATTCCTTCTTCTACGTCCGGAATCTCGGCGCGGACCGCATCAACTTGCCGCCCTTCGCCGACGTGACGCCGAACGCCAAGACCAATTGGTCGTACCGCCCCGACGACCCGGCGCAGGAGGTGCTGAATCTGTGCAGCCGGGTGGCGGTGATGGCGACGCGCGAGGGGCTCACCGGGACGGACCTCATCGCCGCCTTCATCGCGCGCCGGGTGCTGCCGCTGCAGCGCCGGACGCACATCATCGGGCAGATGGCCGGCCTCCGAGACCCCAACCGGATGTCATCCCGGCGGCTGACGGGGGGGGGGGGGGGGGGGGGGGGGGGGGGGGGGGGGGGGGGGGGGGGGGGGGGGGGGGGGGGGGGGGGGGGGGGGGGGGGGGGGGGGGGGGGGGGGGGGGGGGGGGGGGGGGGGGGGGGGGGGGGGGGGGGGGGGGGGGGGGGGGGGGGGGGGGGGGGGGGGGCTGCTAAACGCCATCCGGCATCCGTATGACGGGATGGCGACGCAGGTGGTTCGGGCCGGCTCGGAGGAGGCGGAGGAGGTGGAGATCCCTGCCGAGGACCCGGAGGCGGACGATGCCGAAGCCGGCGAGGCACGCCGTTCGGGTAAGTTCGCACTCTGACCTCTTGCGAGTTTTGGCTTGAGGCGATGCGATGGTACTGATGCATGCCGACGACGCAGCGCCGCCGAGGGGCGGAGGAGGCAACGCCAGGGCCGGGTCATCCCGCGCGCCGGCCGGGACCAGCCGGCCGCACGGGAAGGGGAACGCGGAGCCGAGGAGACCGGCCGCGAAGCGGACGGCGGATCCGGCCGCGGGCGGCAAGCCGGCCGCTAAGAAGAGGCGCCACGCCGTCCTGGCGGCGCCGGCGAGGCAGGCCATCCCGACGATGATGGGGTAGGTTCTCTGCAGACTCTGGCGAGCCGCCGAGTTGTTCTTTTCTTACGCTTCTTCGCTGTGATCCAGGTCGCCGTTGTCGTTGGCGCTGGCGGCGACGGAAGCCGCATCTGGGGGCGGCTTTGCGTTCCGGAGGTCCCGGAGCAGCGCCATCGACGCGCCGGAGGGGTCGACGGGGGAGGACCTTGGCCTGGACCCGGCGGACACAGAGCGCTGTGCCTGGCGGGACAGGAACAAGGCTCTGGAGGAGGAGGCGGCGGCGGCCAGGGCCGCGGAGGAGGCCTCGGCCCGGGCGTGGGCGAGGGCCGCGGAGGCGACCAGGCGGGACGCCACGGAGCCGGCTTGGCCGGAGATGCCGGCGGGCCTGGAGCCGGCGGAGACGATCGTCGTGCCGGCGTCCGAGGAGGGGCGCGACCCGGACGGCCGGGTGGAGACGGCGGTGGACGACCGGGAGGTCGTGGAGAGGGGGGGGGGGGGGGGGGGGGGGGGGGGGGGGGGGGGGGGGGGGGGGGGGGGGGGGGGGGGGGGGGGGGGGGGGGGGGGGGGGGGGGGGGGGGGGGGGGGGGGGGGGGGGGGGGGGGGGGGGGGGGGGGGGGGGGGGGGGGGGGGGGGGGGGGGGGGGGGGGGGGGGGGGGGGGGGGGGGGGGGGGGGGGGGGGGGGGGGGGGGGGGGGGGGGGGGGGGGGGGGGGGGGGGGGGGGGGGGGGGGGGGGGGGGGGGGGGGGGGGGGGGGGGGGGGGGGGGGGGGGGGGGGGGGGGGGGGGGGGGGGGGGGGGGGGGGGGGGGGGGGGGGGGGGGGGGGGGGGGGGGGGGGGGGGGGGGGGGGGGGGGGGGGGGGGGGGGGGGGGGGGGGGGGGGGGGGGGGGGGGGGGGGGGGGGGGGGGGGGGGGGGGGGGGGGGGGGGGGGGGGGGGGGGGGGGGGGGGGGGGGGGGGGGGGGGGGGGGGGGGGGGGGGGGGGGGGGGGGGGGGGGGGGGGGGGGGGGGGGGGGGGGGGGGGGGGGGGGGGGGGGGGGGGGGGGGGGGGGGGGGGGGGGGGGGGGGGGGGGGGGGGGGGGGGGGGGGGGGGGGGGGGGGGGGGGGGGGGGGGGGGGGGGGGGGGGGGGGGGGGGGGGGGGGGGGGGGGGGGGGGGGGGGGGGGGGGGGGGGGGGGGGGGGGGGGGGGGGGGGGGGGGGGGGGGGGGGGGGGGGGGGGGGGGGGGGGGGGGGGGGGGGGGGGGGGGGGGGGGGGGGGGGGGGGGGGGGGGGGGGGGGGGGGGGGGGGGGGGGGGGGGGGGGGGGGGGGGGGGGGGGGGGGGGGGGGGGGGGGGGGGGGGGGGGGGGGGGGGGGGGGGGGGGGGGGGGGGGGGGGGGGGGGGGGGGGGGGGGGGGGGGGGGGGGGGGGGGGGGGGGGGGGGGGGGGGGGGGGGGGGGGGGGGGGGGGGGGGGGGGGGGGGGGGGGGGGGGGGGGGGGGGGGGGGGGGGGGGGGGGGGGGGGGGGGGGGGGGGGGGGGGGGGGGGGGGGGGGGGGGGGGGGGGGGGGGGGGGGGGGGGGGGGGGGGGGGGGGGGGGGGGGGGGGGGGGGGGGGGGGGGGGGGGGGGGGGGGGGGGGGGGGGGGGGGGGGGGGGGGGGGGGGGGGGGGGGGGGGGGGGGGGGGGGGGGGGGGGGGGGGGGGGGGGGGGGGGGGGGGGGGGGGGGGGGGGGGGGGGGGGGGGGGGGGGGGGGGGGGGGGGGGGGGGGGGGGGGGGGGGGGGGGGGGGGGGGGGGGGGGGGGGGGGGGGGGGGGGGGGGGGGGGGGGGGGGGGGGGGGGGGGGGGGGGGGGGGGGGGGGGGGGGGGGGGGGGGGGGGGGGGGGGGGGGGGGGGGGGGGGGGGGGGGGGGGGGGGGGGGGGGGGGGGGGGGGGGGGGGGGGGGGGGGGGGGGGGGGGGGGGGGGGGGGGGGGGGGGGGGGGGGGGGGGGGGGGGGGGGGGGGGGGGGGGGGGGGGGGGGGGGGGGGGGGGGGGGGGGGGGGGGGGGGGGGGGGGGGGGGGGGGGGGGGGGGGGGGGGGGGGGGGGGGGGGGGGGGGGGGGGGGGGGGGGGGGGGGGGGGGGGGGGGGGGGGGGGGGGGGGGGGGGGGGGGGGGGGGGGGGGGGGGGGGGGGGGGGGGGGGGGGGGGGGGGGGGGGGGGGGGGGGGGGGGGGGGGGGGGGGGGGGGGGGGGGGGGGGGGGGGGGGGGGGGGGGGGGGGGGGGGGGGGGGGGGGGGGGGGGGGGGGGGGGGGGGGGGGGGGGGGGGGGGGGGGGGGGGGGGGGGGGGGGGGGGGGGGGGGGGGGGGGGGGGGGGGGGGGGGGGGGGGGGGGGGGGGGGGGGGGGGGGGGGGGGGGGGGGGGGGGGGGGGGGGGGGGGGGGGGGGGGGGGGGGGGGGGGGGGGGGGGGGGGGGGGGGGGGGGGGGGGGGGGGGGGGGGGGGGGGGGGGGGGGGGGGGGGGGGGGGGGGGGGGGGGGGGGGGGGGGGGGGGGGGGGGGGGGGGGGGGGGGGGGGGGGGGGGGGGGGGGGGGGGGGGGGGGGGGGGGGGGGGGGGGGGGGGGGGGGGGGGGGGGGGGGGGGGGGGGGGGGGGGGGGGGGGGGGGGGGGGGGGGGGGGGGGGGGGGGGGGGGGGGGGGGGGGGGGGGGGGGGGGGGGGGGGGGGGGGGGGGGGGGGGGGGGGGGGGGGGGGGGGGGGGGGGGGGGGGGGGGGGGGGGGGGGGGGGGGGGGGGGGGGGGGGGGGGGGGGGGGGGGGGGGGGGGGGGGGGGGGGGGGGGGGGGGGGGGGGGGGGGGGGGGGGGGGGGGGGGGGGGGGGGGGGGGGGGGGGGGGGGGGGGGGGGGGGGGGGGGGGGGGGGGGGGGGGGGGGGGGGGGGGGGGGGGGGGGGGGGGGGGGGGGGGGGGGGGGGGGGGGGGGGGGGGGGGGGGGGGGGGGGGGGGGGGGGGGGGGGGGGGGGGGGGGGGGGGGGGGGGGGGGGGGGGGGGGGGGGGGGGGGGGGGGGGGGGGGGGGGGGGGGGGGGGGGGGGGGGGGGGGGGGGGGGGGGGGGGGGGGGGGGGGGGGGGGGGGGGGGGGGGGGGGGGGGGGGGGGGGGGGGGGGGGGGGGGGGGGGGGGGGGGGGGGGGGGGGGGGGGGGGGGGGGGGGGGGGGGGGGGGGGGGGGGGGGGGGGGGGGGGGGGGGGGGGGGGGGGGGGGGGGGGGGGGGGGGGGGGGGGGGGGGGGGGGGGGGGGGGGGGGGGGGGGGGGGGGGGGGGGGGGGGGGGGGGGGGGGGGGGGGGGGGGGGGGGGGGGGGGGGGGGGGGGGGGGGGGGGGGGGGGGGGGGGGGGGGGGGGGGGGGGGGGGGGGGGGGGGGGGGGGGGGGGGGGGGGGGGGGGGGGGGGGGGGGGGGGGGGGGGGGGGGGGGGGGGGGGGGGGGGGGGGGGGGGGGGGGGGGGGGGGGGGGGGGGGGGGGGGGGGGGGGGGGGGGGGGGGGGGGGGGGGGGGGGGGGGGGGGGGGGGGGGGGGGGGGGGGGGGGGGGGGGGGGGGGGGGGGGGGGGGGGGGGGGGGGGGGGGGGGGGGGGGGGGGGGGGGGGGGGGGGGGGGGGGGGGGGGGGGGGGGGGGGGGGGGGGGGGGGGGGGGGGGGGGGGGGGGGGGGGGGGGGGGGGGGGGGGGGGGGGGGGGGGGGGGGGGGGGGGGGGGGGGGGGGGGGGGGGGGGGGGGGGGGGGGGGGGGGGGGGGGGGGGGGGGGGGGGGGGGGGGGGGGGGGGGGGGGGGGGGGGGGGGGGGGGGGGGGGGGGGGGGGGGGGGGGGGGGGGGGGGGGGGGGGGGGGGGGGGGGGGGGGGGGGGGGGGGGGGGGGGGGGGGGGGGGGGGGGGGGGGGGGGGGGGGGGGGGGGGGGGGGGGGGGGGGGGGGGGGGGGGGGGGGGGGGGGGGGGGGGGGGGGGGGGGGGGGGGGGGGGGGGGGGGGGGGGGGGGGGGGGGGGGGGGGGGGGGGGGGGGGGGGGGGGGGGGGGGGGGGGGGGGGGGGGGGGGGGGGGGGGGGGGGGGGGGGGGGGGGGGGGGGGGGGGGGGGGGGGGGGGGGGGGGGGGGGGGGGGGGGGGGGGGGGGGGGGGGGGGGGGGGGGGGGGGGGGGGGGGGGGGGGGGGGGGGGGGGGGGGGGGGGGGGGGGGGGGGGGGGGGGGGGGGGGGGGGGGGGGGGGGGGGGGGGGGGGGGGGGGGGGGGGGGGGGGGGGGGGGGGGGGGGGGGGGGGGGGGGGGGGGGGGGGGGGGGGGGGGGGGGGGGGGGGGGGGGGGGGGGGGGGGGGGGGGGGGGGGGGGGGGGGGGGGGGGGGGGGGGGGGGGGGGGGGGGGGGGGGGGGGGGGGGGGGGGGGGGGGGGGGGGGGGGGGGGGGGGGGGGGGGGGGGGGGGGGGGGGGGGGGGGGGGGGGGGGGGGGGGGGGGGGGGGGGGGGGGGGGGGGGGGGGGGGGGGGGGGGGGGGGGGGGGGGGGGGGGGGGGGGGGGGGGGGGGGGGGGGGGGGGGGGGGGGGGGGGGGGGGGGGGGGGGGGGGGGGGGGGGGGGGGGGGGGGGGGGGGGGGGGGGGGGGGGGGGGGGGGGGGGGGGGGGGGGGGGGGGGGGGGGGGGGGGGGGGGGGGGGGGGGGGGGGGGGGGGGGGGGGGGGGGGGGGGGGGGGGGGGGGGGGGGGGGGGGGGGGGGGGGGGGGGGGGGGGGGGGGGGGGGGGGGGGGGGGGGGGGGGGGGGGGGGGGGGGGGGGGGGGGGGGGGGGGGGGGGGGGGGGGGGGGGGGGGGGGGGGGGGGGGGGGGGGGGGGGGGGGGGGGGGGGGGGGGGGGGGGGGGGGGGGGGGGGGGGGGGGGGGGGGGGGGGGGGGGGGGGGGGGGGGGGGGGGGGGGGGGGGGGGGGGGGGGGGGGGGGGGGGGGGGGGGGGGGGGGGGGGGGGGGGGGGGGGGGGGGGGGGGGGGGGGGGGGGGGGGGGGGGGGGGGGGGGGGGGGGGGGGGGGGGGGGGGGGGGGGGGGGGGGGGGGGGGGGGGGGGGGGGGGGGGGGGGGGGGGGGGGGGGGGGGGGGGGGGGGGGGGGGGGGGGGGGGGGGGGGGGGGGGGGGGGGGGGGGGGGGGGGGGGGGGGGGGGGGGGGGGGGGGGGGGGGGGGGGGGGGGGGGGGGGGGGGGGGGGGGGGGGGGGGGGGGGGGGGGGGGGGGGGGGGGGGGGGGGGGGGGGGGGGGGGGGGGGGGGGGGGGGGGGGGGGGGGGGGGGGGGGGGGGGGGGGGGGGGGGGGGGGGGGGGGGGGGGGGGGGGGGGGGGGGGGGGGGGGGGGGGGGGGGGGGGGGGGGGGGGGGGGGGGGGGGGGGGGGGGGGGGGGGGGGGGGGGGGGGGGGGGGGGGGGGGGGGGGGGGGGGGGGGGGGGGGGGGGGGGGGGGGGGGGGGGGGGGGGGGGGGGGGGGGGGGGGGGGGGGGGGGGGGGGGGGGGGGGGGGGGGGGGGGGGGGGGGGGGGGGGGGGGGGGGGGGGGGGGGGGGGGGGGGGGGGGGGGGGGGGGGGGGGGGGGGGGGGGGGGGGGGGGGGGGGGGGGGGGGGGGGGGGGGGGGGGGGGGGGGGGGGGGGGGGGGGGGGGGGGGGGGGGGGGGGGGGGGGGGGGGGGGGGGGGGGGGGGGGGGGGGGGGGGGGGGGGGGGGGGGGGGGGGGGGGGGGGGGGGGGGGGGGGGGGGGGGGGGGGGGGGGGGGGGGGGGGGGGGGGGGGGGGGGGGGGGGGGGGGGGGGGGGGGGGGGGGGGGGGGGGGGGGGGGGGGGGGGGGGGGGGGGGGGGGGGGGGGGGGGGGGGGGGGGGGGGGGGGGGGGGGGGGGGGGGGGGGGGGGGGGGGGGGGGGGGGGGGGGGGGGGGGGGGGGGGGGGGGGGGGGGGGGGGGGGGGGGGGGGGGGGGGGGGGGGGGGGGGGGGGGGGGGGGGGGGGGGGGGGGGGGGGGGGTCCGGCTTCGGCTGTTGGCCGGCAAGAACCGTGGGCCGAAGCACCTACACGCCGCGAAACACTAAGTTGGATCCGCCGGATTGGCCAACCCGGCCTCCTCGCACTAAGATTGCCGCACGACCTCCGCCGCCGGATTGACAAGGTCAACCCGGGGGCTCGGTGGCTGGCCGGCTTGGCCACAACCCGCCGTCCTCCTTAGCACATCTCAGCGTGTCCGGGTTGCCGAGGCCCTCTACTTCGCCCAGCGCCACAGTCCGGCTTCGGCTGTTGGCCGGCAAGAACCGTGGGCCGAAGCACCTACACGCCACGAAACACTAAGTTGGATCCGCCGGATTGGCCAACCCGGCCTCCCCGCACTAAGATTGCCGCACGACCGGCTGCTCGCCAGCCGGCTTCGCCTGCTACCGCCAGCCGGTCCAGTGGGTGTCTCGCTCGCGCTCAACGTTTGAAGAGCCCTAGTACTGCACGCTCTTTTCAAAGGCCGAACCCCTTGTCGCAGACCGGAACCCGGCTGTCCGACTCGCGGGGGGAGGCCCGGAGGAAGAGCAAGCAAGGAAAAAGGCTCAGAAAACAAAGAGCAAAAACGTAAACACTCGCGAAAATATTTACATCACTGAAATATGGGCCCAAGGCCAGAGTTCATTACATTCACCAAAACACCCCAGTGGGTGGGTGGACCTGCTACTAACAAAAAGTGCGACAGAGATAAGCAGGACGGCTTCAGACGGTTCCCGTGCCGGGTTGCGTAGCTGCCGGCTCCTCCGCGGTGGCCTCCGGGTTCACCGAGGCGCCGGTATCAGCCAACCCGGCCTCGTCGTCCATATAGACGTCCGTCTCCTCGGAGCTGCCTTCCGGGTCGTCAAGCAGCAGGCCAAAGTCGTCAGGCGGCACCACCCCGCCGTCTTCGGTCCGCTCCACCTGGAACTCGTCGTGGAACGCAAACGAGGCCAGGTAGCTGGCCCGTGCGGCGATCCGGTCCGCCTCCGCCTGCAGTTGGGGCTCCGCGCCGGCACGCTGGGCCACCAGCCTGTCCAGCGCCAGCTCTGGATACCAGGACATGACGAACCGCAGCGCCAGGTCGGCGCCGGCACGGGCGGCAGAGACGCGCCACGCTTGAAGCCTCGCCGGCCCGGATTCCAGCCACCGCGCCAGCCGTGTGAGGCTTGTATCACTGCCTTTTGTTAGATTCTATGGAAAACAAAGGGACCCCCGAACGACACTCGGGGGCTACTTTTCCCTGCCAAGCTATTATGTTTTGCACACTTGCGAATCCTCTTAAAAGCCCCAAGCCGCCGGGTTGGCGAGATCAATCCGGGGGCTCGGTGGCTGGCCGGCTTGGCCACAACCCGCCGTCCTCCTTAGCAGGGGGGGGGGGGGGGGGGGGGGGGGGGGGGGGGGGGGGGGGGGGGGGGGGGGGGGGGGGGGGGGGGGGGGGGGGGGGGGGGGGGGGGGGGGGGGGGGGGGGGGGGGGGGGGGGGGGGGGGGGGGGGGGGGGGGGGGGGGGGGGGGGGGGGGGGGGGGGGGGGGGGGGGGGGGGGGGGGGGGGGGGGGGGGGGGGGGGGGGGGGGGGGGGGGGGGGGGGGGGGGGGGGGGGGGGGGGGGGGGGGGGGGGGGGGGGGGGGGGGGGGGGGGGGGGGGGGGGGGGGGGGGGGGGGGGGGGGGGGGGGGGGGGGGGGGGGGGGGGGGGGGGGGGGGGGGGGGGGGGGGGGGGGGGGGGGGGGGGGGGGGGGGGGGGGGGGGGGGGGGGGGGGGGGGGGGGGGGGGGGGGGGGGGGGGGGGGGGGGGGGGGGGGGGGGGGGGGGGGGGGGGGGGGGGGGGGGGGGGGGGGGGGGGGGGGGGGGGGGGGGGGGGGGGGGGGGGGGGGGGGGGGGGGGGGGGGGGGGGGGGGGGGGGGGGGGGGGGGGGGGGGGGGGGGGGGGGGGGGGGGGGGGGGGGGGGGGGGGGGGGGGGGGGGGGGGGGGGGGGGGGGGGGGGGGGGGGGGGGGGGGGGGGGGGGGGGGGGGGGGGGGGGGGGGGGGGGGGGGGGGGGGGGGGGGGGGGGGGGGGGGGGGGGGGGGGGGGGGGGGGGGGGGGGGGGGGGGGGGGGGGGGGGGGGGGGGGGGGGGGGGGGGGGGGGGGGGGGGGGGGGGGGGGGGGGGGGGGGGGGGGGGGGGGGGGGGGGGGGGGGGGGGGGCCCCTCGGGCGGGTCGATGGCGCTGCTCCGAGACCTCCGGAACGCAAAGCCGGTCTCCAGAAGCCGGTTGTAGACGCCAACCCGGAGAGCATCCAGATTCTGAAGGAACAAGAAGTCAACACGAGACGAAAGTACTTGAAGATTCGACCCAACTGCTACGCAGTTGGCCCGAATCTCGGGGGCTACACCCAGTGGGTGCGCTGGCGCGCCCCCACTAAGCGGCTACAGAAGAAAAGCCAGAAGAAGAAAAACTCACCAACACGAAGCGCTCCAGCTCCTGTGCCCGCTCCGTCTCGGCCTGAGCGAAGGCCTGAACCCGCTCCGCGCGCCCGCAGAGATGATGGCGCACGGCGGCCATCGACGCCTCTTCATGCGTCAGCGGCCCAAAGATGGTGCGGCTGGTCCCGGCCTGGACCTGCCGCGACCCGGCGGCCGGGCGACTTCCTGATGCCGGCGCCGGCTGCGGCTGCCTGATCGCCAGGGCGCGCTCGCCGCCCGCCACCTCCTCGCTAGCCGACCTCGGCTCCGGTGCGCCGGCCGACGTTCCCTCTGACGCTGCGCCCGACGTCCCCTCCGGCGTCCCCTGCGGCGTCCCGTCCGGCGTCGCCTGCGGCGCCCCCTCCAGGGCGGCCCCGCCTCCGCCTTCCTCCGCCTCCATCCGCTCGACCATGTCGGTCCACGGTGGGGTGTCATCGTCAATCTCCATGACCTCCTGGTCGTCCATCGCTGTCTCCACCCGGCCGTCTGGGTCGCGCCCCTCCTCGGACGCCGGCATGACGATTGTCTCCGCCGGCTCCAGGCCCGCCGGCATCTCCGGCCAAGCCGGCTCCGTGGCGGCCCGCCGGGTCACCTCCGCGGCCCTCGCCCACGCCCGGGCCGAGGCCTCCTCCGCGGCCCGGGGGGGGGGGGGGGGGGGGGGGGGGGGGGGGGGGGGGGGGGGGGGGGGGGGGGGGGGGGGGGGGGGGGGGGGGGGGGGGGGGGGGGGGGGGGGGGGGGGGGGGGGGGGGGGGGGGGGGGGGGGGGGGGGGGGGGGGGGGGGGGGGGGGGGGGGGGGGGGGGGGGGGGGGGGGGGGGGGGGGGGGGGGGGGGGGGGGGGGGGGGGGGGGGGGGGGGGGGGGGGGGGGGGGGGGGGGGGGGGGGGGGGGGGGGGGGGGGGGGGGGGGGGGGGGGGGGGGGGGGGGGGGGGGGGGGGGGGGGGGGGGGGGGGGGGGGGGGGGGGGGGGGGGGGGGGGGGGGGGGGGGGGGGGGGGGGGGGGGGGGGGGGGGGGGGGGGGGGGGGGGGGGGGGGGGGGGGGGGGGGGGGGGGGGGGGGGGGGGGGGGGGGGGGGGGGGGGGGGGGGGGGGGGGGGGGGGGGGGGGGGGGGGGGGGGGGGGGGGGGGGGGGGGGGGGGGGGGGGGGGGGGGGGGGGGGGGGGGGGGGGGGGGGGGGGGGGGGGGGGGGGGGGGGGGGGGGGGGGGGGGGGGGGGGGGGGGGGGGGGGGGGGGGGGGGGGGGGGGGGGGGGGGGGGGGGGGGGGGGGGGGGGGGGGGGGGGGGGGGGGGGGGGGGGGGGGGGGGGGGGGGGGGGGGGGGGGGGGGGGGGGGGGGGGGGGGGGGGGGGGGGGGGGGGGGGGGGGGGGGGGGGGGGGGGGGGGGGGGGGGGGGGGGGGGGGGGGGGGGGGGGGGGGGGGGGGGGGGGGGGGGGGGGGGGGGGGGGGGGGGGGGGGGGGGGGGGGGGGGGGGGGGGGGGGGGGGGGGGGGGGGGGGGGGGGGGGGGGGGGGGGGGGGGGGGGGGGGGGGGGGGGGGGGGGGGGGGGGGGGGGGGGGGGGGGGGGGGGGGGGGGGGGGGGGGGGGGGGGGGGGGGGGGGGGGGGGGGGGGGGGGGGGGGGGGGGGGGGGGGGGGGGGGGGGGGGGGGGGGGGGGGGGGGGGGGGGGGGGGGGGGGGGGGGGGGGGGGGGGGGGGGGGGGGGGGGGGGGGGGGGGGGGGGGGGGGGGGGGGGGGGGGGGGGGGGGGGGGGGGGGGGGGGGGGGGGGGGGGGGGGGGGGGGGGGGGGGGGGGGGGGGGGGGGGGGGGGGGGGGGGGGGGGGGGGGGGGGGGGGGGGGGGGGGGGGGGGGGGGGGGGGGGGGGGGGGGGGGGGGGGGGGGGGGGGGGGGGGGGGGGGGGGGGGGGGGGGGGGGGGGGGGGGGGGGGGGGGGGGGGGGGGGGGGGGGGGGGGGGGGGGGGGGGGGGGGGGGGGGGGGGGGGGGGGGGGGGGGGGGGGGGGGGGGGGGGGGGGGGGGGGGGGGGGGGGGGGGGGGGGGGGGGGGGGGGGGGGGGGGGGGGGGGGGGGGGGGGGGGGGGGGGGGGGGGGGGGGGGGGGGGGGGGGGGGGGGGGGATTATGCTATTTAATACCCCTCTTGTTGGGGATGTAACCCTGAGGTGTGACCCGCCCAGGTGGGGCCAGGTTACACCGTTGGTGACTCAACAAAGGAGGCCCAAGTAGGCCCAAGAAGACAAGTGTGAAGACGGCGGCTCAAGAGGCGAGCCTGGTGGCGGCCTAAGACCCGGACGTATGAACCGCCATACGGTGGCTTGCTTGGTAAGGTAAGGCGACTTAGAAACCTGGCCGGTCACGTTGTGTGATCCGGCTCGGACTCTTGTAAGCCTCGGGCCTCTACCTATGTATATAAAGGCGAGACCCGGTGGCGGGTTAACTCAAGAAACAACCAATCGATACCTAGGTCAAGCGTATTCGCTCCCTTGTAATCAAAACTCAAGCAATACTACTAGAAGCAGGAAGTAGGCTTTTACCTCATTGAGAGGGGCCAAACTTGGGTAAACCCTGTGTGTTCTTTGTCCCATTCAACCCCTTTGAGCTAACCTAGGGGGGGGGGGGGGGGGGGGGGGGGGGGGGGGGGGGGGGGGGATTAAATCCCCGCGCGGGAGTCAAGGGCGCGGAGTGGCGGGCCCCGGTCCGCCGATACGTCCCGTCCCGCGCGTGGCCTGGCAGGCCTCTTCAGCTGCTCTCCGCCATGTGGCGCCCGCGTCGAGCCCGAGGGAGGCACGTCCCTTCCCCTCCAAGATATGGCGGACTCCTCGGTTTCCCGCCCACGCCGGGATACCACGATCCGGCTTCCGGAGGCCGGCACACAGCAGGTGTTGCCGGACCCGGCGGCCGCTGGCCTCATCGACATCGGCCGCTTCCTCAGGGGGTGAAACTACGAAGGCCCCCCGCCACGAGCCGGCGAGCCTTCACAGCTTCGGGGACTACTGTCGGGGGGATGAACCCCGGGCAGGCAACGGAACCCGGATCCTTTTCGAAACCTTCAGGGCCGGCGACGCCCCTCAATCCGGCCTGGCAATGGCCGGGTTCCCTCAATCCGGCCTGGCAATGGCCGGGTTCCCTCAATCCGGCCCGGCAATGGCCGGGTTCCCTCAATCCGGCCTGGCAACGGCCGGGTTCCCTCAATCCGGCCTGGCGTTGGCCGGGTTCCCTCAATCCGGCCTGGCGATGGCCGGGTTCCCTCGATTCGGCCGCACCCGCTGGCGCATGCCAGCCGGCCCCGGTGAGCCTTCTCCAGCAAGCAAGCACGACCACGGCGCGCTTCTCAACCCGGCCACGGGTCAGCGCCCGTCCCATCCACGACGTACGACGGGACAAGTCCCCATGAGGGGGGGGGGGGGGGGGGGGGGGGGGGGGGGGGGGGGGGGGGGGGGGGGGGGGGGGGGGGGGGGGGGGGGGGGGGGGGGGGGGGGGGGGGGGGGGGGGGGGGGGGGGGGGGGGGGGGGGGGGGGGGGGGGGGGGGGGGGGGGGGGGGGGGGGGGGGGGGGGGGGGGGGGGGGGGGGGGGGGGGGGGGGGGGGGGGGGGGGGGGGGGGGGGGGGGGGGGGGGGGGGGGGGGGGGGGGGGGGGGGGGGGGGGGGGGGGGGGGGGGGGGGGGGGGGGGGGGGGGGGGGGGGGGGGGGGGGGGGGGGGGGGGGGGGGGGGGGGGGGGGGGGGGGGGGGGGGGGGGGGGGGGGGGGGGGGGGGGGGGGGGGGGGGGGGGGGGGGGGGGGGGGGGGGGGGGGGGGGGGGGGGGGGGGGGGGGGGGGGGGGGGGGGGGGGGGGGGGGGGGGGGGGGGGGGGGGGGGGGGGGGGGGGGGGGGGGGGGGGGGGGGGGGGGGGGGGGGGGGGGGGGGGGGGGGGGGGGGGGGGGGGGGGGGGGGGGGGGGGGGGGGGGGGGGGGGGGGGGGGGGGGGGGGGGGGGGGGGGGGGGGGGGGGGGGGGGGGGGGGGGGGGGGGGGGGGGGGGGGGGGGGGGGGGGGGGGGGGGGGGGGGGGGGGGGGGGGGGGGGGGGGGGGGGGGGGGGGGGGGGGGGGGGGGGGGGGGGGGGGGGGGGGGGGGGGGGGGGGGGGGGGGGGGGGGGGGGGGGGGGGGGGGGGGGGGGGGGGGGGGGGGGGGGGGGGGGGGGGGGGGGGGGGGGGGGGGGGGGGGGGGGGGGGGGGGGGGGGGGGGGGGGGGGGGGGGGGGGGGGGGGGGGGGGGGGGGGGGGGGGGGGGGGGGGGGGGGGGGGGGGGGGGGGGGGGGGGGGGGGGGGGGGGGGGGGGGGGGGGGGGGGGGGGGGGGGGGGGGGGGGGGGGGGGGGGGGGGGGGGGGGGGGGGGGGGGGGGGGGGGGGGGGGGGGGGGGGGGGGGGGGGGGGGGGGGGGGGGGGGGGGGGGGGGGGGGGGGGGGGGGGGGGGGGGGGGGGGGGGGGGGGGGGGGGGGGGGGGGGGGGGGGGGGGGGGGGGGGGGGGGGGGGGGGGGGGGGGGGGGGGGGGGGGGGGGGGGGGGGGGGGGGGGGGGGGGGGGGGGGGGGGGGGGGGGGGGGGGGGGGGGGGGGGGGGGGGGGGGGGGGGGGGGGGGGGGGGGGGGGGGGGGGGGGGGGGGGGGGGGGGGGGGGGGGGGGGGGGGGGGGGGGGGGGGGGGGGGGGGGGGGGGGGGGGGGGGGGGGGGGGGGGGGGGGGGGGGGGGGGGGGGGGGGGGGGGGGGGGGGGGGGGGGGGGGGGGGGGGGGGGGGGGGGGGGGGGGGGGGGGGGGGGGGGGGGGGGGGGGGGGGGGGGGGGGGGGGGGGGGGGGGGGGGGGGGGGGGGGGGGGGGGGGGGGGGGGGGGGGGGGGGGGGGGGGGGGGGGGGGGGGGGGGGGGGGGGGGGGGGGGGGGGGGGGGGGGGGGGGGGGGGGGGGGGGGGGGGGGGGGGGGGGGGGGGGGGGGGGGGGGGGGGGGGGGGGGGGGGGGGGGGGGGGGGGGGGGGGGGGGGGGGGGGGGGGGGGGGGGGGGGGGGGGGGGGGGGGGGGGGGGGGGGGGGGGGGGGGGGGGGGGGGGGGGGGGGGGGGGGGGGGGGGGGGGGGGGGGGGGGGGGGGGGGGGGGGGGGGGGGGGGGGGGGGGGGGGGGGGGGGGGGGGGGGGGGGGGGGGGGGGGGGGGGGGGGGGGGGGGGGGGGGGGGGGGGGGGGGGGGGGGGGGGGGGGGGGGGGGGGGGGGGGGGGGGGGGGGGGGGGGGGGGGGGGGGGGGGGGGGGGGGGGGGGGGGGGGGGGGGGGGGGGGGGGGGGGGGGGGGGGGGGGGGGGGGGGGGGGGGGGGGGGGGGGGGGGGGGGGGGGGGGGGGGGGGGGGGGGGGGGGGGGGGGGGGGGGGGGGGGGGGGGGGGGGGGGGGGGGGGGGGGGGGGGGGGGGGGGGGGGGGGGGGGGGGGGGGGGGGGGGGGGGGGGGGGGGACGGGTCCCGGTCCCCAGGCAGGCTGCAGCCGTCGCTGGTATGCCAGGTCACGATGCCATGGTCAAGGCCAGGAGGTGAGCGGCCCGAGGTCCAGTAAGAGCTCCTGAGCCGCGATGCTTAAGAGGTCCCCTTTAGCGCTCAAGCAACCACCGAGAGGCAGGAAAGGGTGGCGACGTTGCCGTAACAAGGCTGCCACAGGTGAGGATCCTATGCTGTAGTGCTGGGTCAACCCAGGTGCGAGACTTATCTTGGCAATCCAGAGCTGGTTCCCTGCGTTGCGCCAGACTTGTGCGTCGACTATTGTAGGGTAGCTAGGTTTGGCCCGTGCGAGCCTCCCCCTCTTCTCCACCCTCTCCTGTGTGCTCTGCGTCCTCAGGCCCCGGCCCTCGGTTGAGTTCAGCCGCCGCTGGTATGCCAGGTCGCGATGCCGTGGTCAAGGCCAGGGGGTGAGGGCTAGAGAGCCAGTAAGAGCTCCTGAGTCACGATGCTCAGGAGCTCCCCTTTTAACGCGCAAGCAAATCGCATGGGAGAAGAAGGAGCCCATGGTACCGCCCACTGTCGTCCTCGGGAGGTTCCTGCAGGTTAGCACGAGGAGGGACACAGATTGCCACGATGATTGCCGGCCTGCCGCAGGTCGCTCTGCAAGAAAATGAAGGCACTAAGGGCCTGATGAGGTGACATGCTCGGGGCGTGCCGCGAGCCAGAGCTCGACCGCTCAGATTTGTCGACGTTGCAGGGACGGACCCGAGCACAAGCGCCATGCCAGCGTGTGTAGCTCCCGTGGTGGGTGACAATCAAGCAGGTGATAACCATAGATAGATCATGCATGAAAAGCAAACTAGCTTTGGTAAATGCAAGAATGATACATGCCGCTGGGTCGGACCCGAGCGGCCTGGGGATGATGCAGCCCGATGGGCACCCCCAGCAGAGTAATGCTAAAGACATAAAAGGATACATGCCGCAGGGACAGGCCCACGCGGCCTGGGAATGATGCAGCCCGGGGGCGCTCCCAGCTAAATAAACTTGGAAAATGTCACCTGGTTCCGTTGTCGAAGGGATGTTGGGGTAGCTGAAGGTGCGTGGCGAAGGGGTTTCTCCTCACGAGCCACCGGGACCCTGAACCTCGGGAGGCCCTGAGGGTCCAGGAGGTTCCTCGAGGACCGTCTCCATCTCCATCAGGACTGCGTTATGCCTGGCCTCCTGAGCCGCCAGGATGCTGCGCAGGTTGCGCTGGATGGCGGCTGCCATGCTCGGCAGGCCGAATGGCATGGCAACATAGCTGTGAGGTGGGCCCTCGCAAGCATCCCACGCGTGAAGGCTAGAAGAGCTCCTGAGAAGCAGCCCTGTTGAGCCCTGGGATGTCGACGCAGACGCGCAGCCCACCATCCTCGCCTGGATGGGGAGCAGCGTCAGGTGGGCGGCGGTCGCCGCGCATGGCTCTTGCATCCTGCAGCTCCTGAGTGGCCTTGGTGATGAACTCCTGAGCGCCGGGCGCTCCTCGCCCGGTGTCCTCCTGAGGGAAACGTGCCGAAAAGCACGCCTCCATGTGGTGCCCGAGCGCATCCCTCGTGATGTTGGCGAGGTCTGAGTCCCTCCAGAAGAGAGCCCCCGAGCCCTGCCCGAGGAGGGCGCTGGGCGCGCCTTCCTATGCGAGGGAGGGAGGCGCCCCAGGCGCGAGCGCCGATCCTGACATGGCACCGCCAGAGGCGCCGCTCCCCTGAGGCCCTGTGCGGAGTAGCTGCTTCTTCTTCTTGGGGACGGCCTCAGGAGGGTACGGTGCTCCATTGTTGTCGGGGTCTTCGATCGCTGCGGCTTGGAAAGCGCGCTTGAGGGAGCACACTCCATCTCTTTCTTCGCGGGGGACACTGATAATCCCGCCGCTTCCTGGCATCTTGAGGACGTTGTAGCTGTGGTGGGGGACCGCCATGAACTTGGCCAGGGCCGGATACCCGAGGATGGCATTGTACGGCAGACGGATGTGGGCAACGTCAAAGTCGATGAGCTCGGTGCGGTAGTTGTCGCGCTGTCCGAAGGTGACAGGGAGGCGGACCTGCCCTATCGGGGTGGTGGAGCAGTCGGTCACTCCTGAGAAGGGCTTGGTAGGCTGAAGCTGATCGTATGGCACTTGGAGGCTGTCGAACTTCTCGACGGACAGGACGTTAAGCCCTGCGCCACCGTCGATGAGGGTCTTGGTGACTTGTACGTTGCTGATGACGGGTGAACAGAGCATCAGGAGGGCGCCAGCGGTGGCCGCGCACTTGAGCTGGTCCACCGAGCTGAAAGTGATGGCGCACTTGGACCACCTGAGCGGGCGCGTGGCCTCAAGCCTAGGAAGGGCTGCGTTCACCTCGCGAGCAAACTGCTTGAAGATACGCTGAGAGGCTGGGGCCTGAGCTCCGCCCAAGATGCAGGCGATGGCACGCGGTTCCTGGAAGCCCCCAGCCCCCTCGTCCTGATGGTGGTCGTCGTTCCTTCTTGGTGGTGGCGGCAGCAGAGCAAGTCCAGCATTGCCCTGAGGGCGGTCCTCGCGAGGCTGGTCCCTCCATGCGCCCTCACGAGGCTGGTCCTGCCAGCGGTCCTCGCGAGGCCGATCACGCCACTCCTGGCGGGAGCCATGATCGTCCTAGCGTCCTCTGCCGCCTCCTCCTCCTCGGCCGTAGCCCTGGTCGTTGCGCTCGGGGTGTCGACCAAAGCGTCCATCTCGAATGGCCCTGAGCTCTTGACAGTCGTTGGTGTTGTGGCTGTGTACGTTGTGGAAGGCGCAAAATGGTTGGCTGCTCTTGGATGACTCGGGATGGTCCCGGCCGTGCTTCGTGTCTGGCTCCACCATGAGCACGGCTACTCCCTTGCGCTTCACGTCCTTGGCCTTGGCTTTCTTCTCCTCCGGGTCGGTAGCCGGGAGCTCGAGGAGGGAGAGGCGCCCCTCCTCAGCTCTCGCGCATTTGGTCGCCAGGTTGAACAGCTCCAAAGCCGTGCATAGCTCCTCGTGGATGGCGAGCTCCTCCTTCATCTTGACGTCGCGGACGCCATCAGAAAACGCCAAAATGATGGCCTCGTCCGTCACCTTGGGGATCTTGAGGCAAACACTGTTGAAGCACTGGATGTACTTCTACAGGGTCTCTCCTGGCTGCTGATTGATGCGGCGCAGGTCACCCGCAGCCGGAGGGCGGTCGCGAGTGCCCTGGAAGTTGGCGACAAAATGGTCGCGCATCTGGAGGGGTTCAGCAAGGACGCTTGCTGCTCGTTTCCCGCCTGGCCGGTGGCGGCGTTGGCGGCGGGTGACGGGGAACAACATGGAGGCCTGCCGACAGGAGCGGTCTGGGTGACGCGGGCGGCGAGGGCGGCCCGGCGCTCAGTGCGAGCTCGACGAGCGTCCGCCATGGATGCGACGAAGCGATGGGACGCGGATCAGTGGAAGGGAAGCTTCGGCGCACCCCTACCTGGTGCGCCAAATGTCGGATTTTGGGTTCCGGCAAAACCCTTGAGGTTCGAACATTGGGGTGCGCACAAAGATCTCTCTCCCTAGACCGCTCTGACTACAATCACAAGGCCTAGCTCGACGAACCCAAAGAACGAGAGACACAAGAGTTTATACTGGTTTGGGCCACCGATGTGGTGTAATACCCTACTCCAGTGTGGTGTGGTGGATTGCCTCTTGGGCTGAGGATGAACAGTTACAAGGGAAGAACAGCCTCCTGAGGAGAGGTAATCTTGTGCTTGGCGAACTTGTGTGTGGCTATGGATGGATTGGCTTCGATCCAGGATCCGATGCCTCCTAGGGTGGTGGCTAGTCCTATTTATAGAGGCCCTGGTCCTCTCCCCAAATATTGAGCGGGAAGGGATCCCACAACGGCCAAATTCGAAGGGAGACAACTAGTACAAGTTATCCTGACTAAAGGTGGTCTTCGCCTGCCAAAGGCTCTGGTGGTGACGCCCTCTTGGGCTCCATGGTGACCTCCGTCTTGCCGTCCTGCTGGTCTTGGTCTCGTTGCACTGATATGGAAACCTTTGCCTGACGCCTTAGGACTCCTCGCCTGCGCTTGCCTCTTTAGCACCAAAGAGGAAACGAGGACACTGCACACGCTGGCGCCCGCCTGGTGCCAGTCATCATGGCTTACGTCACGGGAACCTCGCGAGGTTCCCCTTGCCTTGATCTCTCCGCCCCTCGCGAGACAGCCTGGTGAGGCTGTCCCGAAGAGGCCTTGTGTCATCCGCCTCGCGAGGCTTGGCCCCTCGCGAGGGTCTTTAGTGCTTGCTGGTGAAGATGGGCCGTACAGGGCCGCTGGTGGAGCCACGCCGTGGGCCGCAGGCAGGCAAGTCTGGGGACCCCCGTTCCCAGGACGCCGACAGCTACCTTGCATAATCTTGATCGTGTAATCTAATCATGGCATGAATATTAAGACACGGGTGATTCAAAGCAATAGTCTATCATTTGACAATAAGATAATAATACTTCAAGCATACTAATAAAGTAATCATGTCTTCTCAAAATAACATGTCCAAAGAAAGTTCATACCTACAAAATCATATAGTTTGGATATGCTCCATCTTCGTCACACAAAATGTTCAAATCATGCACAACCCCGATGACAAGCCAAGCAATTGTTTCATACTTTAGTATTCTCAAACTTTTTCAACCTTCACGCAATACATGAGCGTGAGCCATGGACATAGCACTATAGGTGGAATAGAATATGATGGTGGAGGTTGTATGGAGAAGACAAAAAGGAAGAAAGTCTCACATCGATGCGGCTAATCAATGGGCTATGGAGATGCCCATCAATTGATGTCAATGCGAGGAGTAGGGATTGCCATGCAATAGATGCACTAGAGCTATAAGTGTATGAAATCTCAAACTGAAACTAAGTGGGTGTGCATCCAACTTGCTTGCTCATGAAGACCTAGGGCATTTGAGGAAGCCCATCGTCGGAGTATACAAGCCAAATTCTATAATGAAAATTCCCACTAGTGTATGAAAGTGATAACTCAAGAGACTCTCTATATGAAAAACATGGTGCTACTCTGAAGCACAAGTGTGGTAAAAGGATAGTAACATTGCCCCTTCTCTCTTTTTCTCTTATTTTGTTTTGTTTTGTTTTGTTTTGTTTTGGTGGGCTTCTTTTGCCTCTCTTTTTTTATTTGGGCTTCTTTGGCCTCTTTTATTTTGATAACCTCAGATGGGACAATGTTCTAATAATGATCATCACACTTTTATTTACTTACAACTCAATATTACAACTCGATACTAGAACAAAGATATGACTATATATGAATGCCTCCGGCAGTGTACCGGGATGTGCAATGATCTAGCGCAGTAATGAAAAAACAGACAAGCCATGAAAATACCATGCTAGCTATCTTATGATCATGCAAAGCAATATGACAATGAATCCTCAAGTCATGTATATGAAGATGATGGAAGTTGCATGGCAATATATCTTGGAATGGCTATGGAAATGCCATAATAGGTAGGTATGGTGGCTGTTTTGAGGAAGATATAAGCAGGCTTATGTGTGACAGAGCGTATCATATCACGGGGTTTGGATGCACCGGCGAAGTTTGCACCGACTCTCGACGTGAGAAAGGGCAATGCATGGTACCGAAGAGGCTAGCAATGATGGAAGGGTGAGAGTGCGTATAATCCATGGACTCAACATTAGTCATAAAGAACTCACATACTTATTGCAAAAATCTACAAGTCATCAAAACCAAGCACTACGCGCATGCTCCTAGGGGGATAGATTGGTAGGAAAAGACCATCGCTCGTCCCCGACCGCCACTGATAAGGAAGACAATCAAAGAAACACCTCATGCTTCAAATTTGTTACACAACGGTTACCATACGTGCATGCTACTGGACTTGCAAACCTCAACACAAGTATTTCTCAAATTGACAATTACCCACTAGCATGACTCTAATATCACCATCTTTATATCGCAAAACTATTGCAAGGAATCAAACATATTATATTCAGTGATCTACAAGTTTTATGTAGGATTTTATGACTAACCATGTGAATGACCAATTCCTGTCAACTCTCTAAATAGATATAAGTTAAGCAAGAGAGTTTAATTCTTTCTACAAAAGATATGCCCACACTCTAACAGATATAAGTGAAGCAAAAGAGCATTCTACAAATGGCGGTTTTCTATGTGTAGGGAAACAGGCAATCCAAACTTCAAATGATATATGTGAAGCATTCTATAAAGCCATACTCAAAATATATAAGTGAAGTGCAATGAGCATTCTATAAATCAACCATGGACTATCTCATAACAGCATGGTGCATCAAAGAAAAGTGAAAACTAAATGCAAAAGATGCTCCAAGATTTGCACATATCACATGAACGAAACAAAGACAAAAACATACCGGTACTTGTTGAAGAAAGATGGGATGCCTTCCAGGGCATCCCCAAGCTTAGACGCTTGAGTCTCCTTGAATATTTACTTGGGGTGCCTTGGGCATCTGCAAGCTTGAGCTCTTGCCTCTCCGCCTTCTCCTCATATCGAGACCTCCTCGATCTTTGATCACTTCATCCACACAAAACTCAACAGAAAGTTCGGTAAGATCTGTTAGTATAATAAAGCAAATCACTACTCTAAGTACTATTGAAAACCAATTCATATTTTGTTTTTGCATTGTAGATACTGTAATTTAACTTTTCCATGGCTTAATCCACTGATAGAAATCGATAGTTTCATCAAAACAAGCAAACAATGCATCAAAAACAGAATCTGTCTTAAACAGGACAGTCTGTAGTAATCCAAACATTCACCATACTTACGTTACTCCAAAAATTCTGAAAAAATTAGGAAAAATAAACAATTTGTATAGAAAGACAGTGCAAAAAGTTTCAGAACCGTTTGACGTTCCAGTAAAAAACTTAAAATCGCGCACTACAGCCAAATTTCTGTTTTGCACCGCACAAACCAACAAGCAATGTGGACATCCTAAAGGCAAATCATGGCACATTATTTTTATAGTACAATGGAATTGTACAAGGGGATAATTATTTTTTTTGAAAAGTTTCTGTAATCAAGATTCACAAAGTTTCCGTGAGCATGAACAAAGTTCAAGGAGCTCCCTCACTTCAACAATGCTTGTCTCTCTCACTTTCACTTTCCTTTTTGAAAAGTTTTGGGTTCCCCTCTTTATTTTTTTGTTTTTAAACTCTATAAAAGCACTCAATAGAAATAAATGACTCTCTAAAACTTCCGGGTTGTCTCCCTGGCAGCGCTTTCCTTAAAGCCATTAAGCTAGGCATAAGGTGCTCAAGTAATGAATCCACCCGGATCCCAAGGTATATCAAAGCCAATTTGAATTAGCAATGATTTGGAATTTAGTAGTGAGCACAAAGCAACATATATCAAGCAATGACGATGTCTAACTCTCTTCCTATGCATCGGCATGTCATAAAAGAAAAATTCATAAACATCAAGTAAAGGCCAATACATAGCATAAGCAGTTTCTTGCTATTTTATCGTGTTGGAAACATAGAGAGGTGGAGATATAGTTCCTCTCTCATAATAATTGCAAGTACGACCAGCAAGTACATGCATATTATATTCATCAAAATCATCATGTGCAACGGTAAAAGGCCACCCATAGATATAATCCTTAATAAGTGCAAATTTCTCCAATATAGTGTAGTTTGGAGAATTCAAAAAGATAATAGGACTATCATGTGTGGGTGCAATAGCAACAATTTCATGTTTAAAATAAGGAACAATAGCAAGTTCATCTCCATAAGCATAATTCATATTGGCATCTTGGCCACAAGAATAGCAAGCATCAAGTTCATCAAAAAGGGATATTTCAAACGAATCAATGGGATCATAGCAATTATCATGGCATTCATCCTTCGGTAAGAACGAAGGGACATTAAATAATGTATGAGTTGAAGAGTTACTCTCATTAGAAGGTGGGCACAGGTAGCTAATCCGATCTTCCTCCTTTTGTTCTTCGCTCTCCTCATCATCTTTTTCATCCAATGAGCTCACAGTTTCATCAATTTCTTCTTCCATAGACTCCTGCCAAATATTAGTCTCTTCTCGGACAACGGAGACTTTCTCAATAAATTCATCAATATAATAATTGTATTTATAATTCTCATAGCAATATTTAAGCATAGCTAAATTTTCAGGTCTATAAACTGAATCATCAAAATCTTCAAACTCTTTAAACAAAGATTCAATCTCACATGCACCCTTAAAAGCAACAAATTCTTCTATCCGTTCCACATCATAGTAATCATATATACCATTAGCATAAGAAGCTAAGGTTTCATTATCATTAAATTGGCATGAAAAGGGAAGGTGTGGAGCCTTCATCCTAGAGCAACAAGTATAATCATATCTCAAGCATAGTTCCCGAGCATACCAATGCAACACATGAATTTGATCCCATAATAGTTTCCCTTTTTGAGTCAAGCGATAATCCCTGAAGTATTCATGTTGATCCAACATGTCTCCCATTATATAATTGAATGGGGTTTTCTCAGGATTATTAAAGTAGTGCATAATATCTTTCACATAATGAGCATCGAGCGGTTTAGGAGGTTCCCCATCTCCATGAGTAGCAAGTAAACCTAATTTTTTTGGTATTTTGTGTTCCATATCCATAACTAAAGATATAGAACAACTTAGAACAGAAAATAAAATCCACTCAGTGATAAAGCAAACAAGCACACACGAGAATATTCACCCCACGCTATTGCTCCCCGGCAACGGCGCCAGAAAAAGGTCTTGATAACCCACAAGTATAGGCGATCAATTGTAGCCTCTTTCGATAAGTAAGAGTGTCGAACCCAACGAGGAGCTAAAGGTAGAACAAATATTCCCTCAAGTTCTATCGACCACCGATACAACTCTACGCACGCTTAACGTTCGCTTTACCTAGGACAAGTATGAAACTAGAAGTACTTTGTAGGTGTTGTTGGATAGGATTGCAAGATAATAAAGAGCGCGTAAATAAAAAGTAGGGGCTGTTTAGATGAAGACAACTAAGTTAGTTTTAGTAGAGAGCTTTTGTCAACAAGAAAGTTATTTGTCCTTAGGCAATCGATAACTAGACCGGTAATCACTATTGCAATTTTATATGAGGGAGAGGCATAAGCTAACATACTTTGTCTCCTTGGATCATATGCACTTATGATTGGAACTCAAGCGAGCATCCACAACTACTAAAGATCATTAAGGTAAACCAACCATAGCATTAAAGTATCAAGTCCTCTTTATTCCCATACGCAAATAAGCTACTTACTCAGGTCTGTGCTTCTGTCACTCACGCCACCCACTGTAAGCAAATCATGAACATATTGCAAACCCTACAGCGGGGATCCCTCACGCTTGCGCGACACGAAGAGCACCATAGGACAGCACCAATAATAAACCTACAACTCAAACCACTCACGATCATCAATGAACCCATAGGACAAAATGGATCTACTTAAACATCATAGGATAGCCATACATCATTGGGAAATAATATATAGCATTGAGCACCATGTTTAAGTATAGATTATAGCAGGTAAAAGAGGGGTTACACCACTGCATAGAGGGGGGAGGAGTTGGTGATGACGGCGGTGAAGTTGTTGGTGTAGATCGTTGTCGCGATGATGGCCCCGGCCGCGTTCCGGCACCACCGGGAGAGAGAGGGAGAGAGCCCCCCTTCTTCTTCTTCTTCCTTGACCTTCCCCCTAGATGGGAGAAGGGTTTCCCCTCTGGTCCATGGCCTCCATGGTGGCGGAGGGGCGAGAGCCCCTCCAAGATTGGATCTCTCTCTCTCTATTTCCTTCTGTTTCTGCGCTCCCTGATTCTGCCCCTTCACCGTTTCTTAAATTCCCCGAGATCCGTAACTCTGATTAGGCTGAAATTTGGATATGATTTTTATCCGGATATTTGCTTTCTTGTGGCGAAAGAAGGGCACCAACCGCCTTACAGAGTGGCCACGAGGGCCCAGGGCGCGCCCCTCACCCTCGTGGGCCCCTCGGGCATCGTCTCGCGTTGATTCTTTTTCCCAAAAATCACATATATGCCAAAAAAAAATCTCCGGAAGTTTTTATCACGTTTGGACTCCGTTTGATATGGATTTTCTGCGAAACAAAAAACATGCAACAAACAGGAATTGGCACTGGGCACTTGATCAATATGTTAGTCCCAAAAATAGTATAAAAAGTTGCCAAAAGTATGTAAAACTTGTAGAATATTGGCATGGAACAATCAAAAATTATAGATACAATGGAGACGTATCACGGGTTTCCTGGACGATGAAGGACTGCTTCTTTGTGGACTGTCGCCGCGCCTTCTGCTTCACACCTCAGGACCCCTACTAGCTGCTTGGGTTCCCAGGCGAATACATCCTTGTTCGCGTGCAGGAACCTCACCAATGCCTCCTCTTGATCCGAGTCGAGGTTGGCGCCTATGGTGAAGGTGGCTCCTGAGGACCCATCTTCCTCGACCGGCACCTGCTTAGTTTCGGCGCGATCTTGAGTGTACAACTGCTTCTTCTTTGCTGGTGCGGCCTCCTTAGCTCCGGGGGTGGCCTCATCGGCCGGTCACGCCACCGCGGTGGTTTTGAGGGCAAGCTTGAGCGTCGCCAGAGCCTCCTTGGTATCTCCAACTATGGTGAGGACGTCCTTGGTCCCGGGCATCATCATGAGGTTGTAGGCCGGATGGGTCGCCGCCATAAACTGAGCCAGAGCTGGGTACCCGAGGATGGCATCGTACAGGAGGCCAATGCGGGCGATGTCAAAGTCGACCAGCTCGGTGCGGTAGTTGTCGCGAGTGCCAAAGGTCACAGGAAGGTGGATCTGCCCCAGGGGGCTGGCGGAGCCACCGCCGACCCCGGAGAAGGGCTTGCTGGGGCGGAGTCGTTCGAGTGGTATGTGAAGAAGGCTAAAACCCTCCACGGAGAGCACGTTGAGGCCGGTGCCGCCATCGATGAGGGTCTTGGTGACAGCTACGTTGCACATGGTCGGCGTGCAAAGCATTGGAAGCACGCCCGAGCCGACGGTGGTGACGGGGTGATCCCCTGAGTCGAAGGTGAGGTCGGCCTTGGGCGCCGCCCAACCCGGGGGAGCTCCTTGCTGCACAGAAGCGGTGCCGATCTGGCAAAAGAACTGCTTGGTATGACAGTCCGAGGGCGGTGCTTGCGAGCAGCCAAGGAGGGCCTCGATGGCGAGGGGCGCCGGTGCTGCGAAGTGCACGACGAGGAGGCCGCGCAACTCCTCCCAAGATTCCACTAAGGATCCTGGGAGGGTGAGCAGCCAGGCGCGTGGCGCACCAGCGAGGGCCATGGGAAGCCAGTTGGCCATGACCCTGTCGTCGCCCCCAGCCTTCAGAACGGCCTCTTCATACGCCAGCAGGAAGGCCGACGGGTCCGCCGCGCCATCGTAACGTGGTGCCATCTCTGACTTGAACTTGGGCGGCCACTGTACCCGTTGCAAGGCGGGGGCAAAGGCTCTGAGCCCCCTGGCTCTGTTGTGGGCGTCCGTCATCCCAGCCGGAGGAGCAACGCCGGCCATGGGGGCAAGGCGCGGTGGTGGTGGAGCGTCGATCGACGAAAGGAAAGCTTCAGTGCACCCCTACCTTGCGCGCCAAATGTCAGATTTCGGGTTCCGGCAAAACCCTGAAGGTTCGAACACTGGGGTGCACACAAAGATCTGTCCCTTCCCTAGATCGCCCACTCCCCGCGATCCCAAGGCTTAGTGCATCAAACCCGAAGAACAAAGTACATAGGGTTTATACTGGTTCGGGCCACCGATGTGGTGTAATACCCTACTCCAGTGTGGTGTGGTGGATTGCCTCTTGGGCTGAGGATGAACAAGTACAAGGGAAGAACATCCTCCTGAGGAGAGGTGTTCTTGAGCTTGGTGAGCTTGTGTGTGTGAGGATGGAATGGATCCGATCCCCCATCAATTGCCCCCTACTGTGGTGGCTAGTCCTATTTATAGAGGCCCTGGTCCTCTCCCCAAATGTAGGCGGGAAGGGATCCAACAACGGCCAAATTTGAAGGGAGACAACCAGTACAAGTTATCCTAACTAAAGGTGTTCTTCGCCTGCCAAAGGCTCTGGTGGTGACGCCGTCCTGGGCTCCACGGTGACCTCCGTCCTGCCGTCCTACTGGTCTTGGTCTTGTTGCACCGATATGGAAACATTTGCCTGATGCCTCGGGACTCCTCGCCTGCGCTTGCCTCTTTAGCATCAAAGAGGAAACGAGTACACTGCGTGCGCTGGTGCCCATCTGGCCTTGGTCATCATGGCTTGCGTCACAGGAACCTCGCGAGGTTCCCCTCGCCATGAACTCTCCGCCCCTCGCGAGCCAGCCTAGTGATGCCGCCCCCGAGGAGGTCTTGTGTCATCCTCCTCGCGAGGCTTGGCCCCTCGTGAGGGTCTTGAGTGTTTGCTAATGAAGATGGGCCGTACAGGGCCGTTGGTGGAGCCACGTCGTGGGCCGCAGGCAGGCAAGTCTGGGGACCGCCGTTCCCAGGACGCCGACAATGTCATCTTGCTTAATGCGTTACTCTGTTCTTATGAACGTAATACTCTAGATGCATGCTGGATAGCGGTCAATGTCTGTAGTAATAGTAGTAGATGCAGAATCATTTCAGCCTACTTGACACGGACATGATTCCTATATTCATGATCATTGCCTTAGATATCTTCATAACTATGCGCTTTTCTATCAATTGCTCAGCAGTACTTTCTTCACCCACCGTAATACATGCTATCTTGAGAGAAGCCACTAGTGAAACCTATGGCCCCCGGGTCTCTTTCTTATTATATTGCATCTCTTTTATTTACATCGCATCTCGTTTACTATTTTGCAATCTTTACTTTCCAATCTATACAAAAAATACCAAAAATATTTACTTCATTATCTTAATTATATCTCACTTTTGCGAGTGACCGTGAAGGGATTGACAACCCCTTTATCGCGTTGGTTGCAAGGTTCTTGATTGTTAGTGCAGGTACTAGGTGACTTGTGCATTGTCTCCTACTGGATTGATACCTTGGTTCTCAAAACTGAGGGAAATACTTATGCTACTTTGCTGCATCACCCTTTCCTCTTCAAGGGAAAACCAATGCATGCTTAAGAGGTAGCAAGAAGGATTTCTGGCGCCGTCGCCAGGGAGATTTACGCCAAGTCAAGACATACCAAGTACCCATCATAAACTCTTCTCCCTCGCATTACATTATTTGCCATTCGCCTCTCGTTTTCCTCTCCCCCACTTATAAAAAGATTTTTGAAAACCTTTGCCTTTTCTTCGCCCCTTTTTCCGTTCGTCTCTTTTCGCTTGCTTCTTGTGTGCTTGTGTGTTGGATTGATTGTTTGTCGCGTTGGCTCAAGATACTAAATTGTGTGACTTTTCCAATACCAACAACTATGATTTTATTAGCACTCCGATTTCTCCTACTACCGATGCTGAATCTTGTGAAATTAATACCGCTTTGTTGAATCTTGTTATGAAAGATCAATTTTCTGGCCTTCCTAGTGAAGATGCCGCAACCCATCTAAACAACTTTGTTGATTTGTGTGATATGCAAAAGAAGAAAGATGTGGATAATGATATTGTTAAATTGAAGCTATTTCCATTTTCGCTTAGAGATCGTGCTAAAACTTGGTTCTCTTCTTTGCCTAAAAATAGTATTGATTCATGGAATAAGTGCAAAGATGCTTTTATCTCTAAGTATTTTCCTCCCGCTAAGATCATCTCTCTTAGGATGATATTATGAATTTTAAGCAACTTGATCATGAGCATGTTGCACAAGCTTGGGAGAGGATGAAATTAATGATACATAATTGCCCTACACATGGTTTGAATTTGTGGATGATTATACAAAAAAATTATGCCGGATTGAATTTTGCTTCTAGAAATCTTTTAGATTCGGCCGCGGGAGACACTTTTATGGAAATCACTTTAGGAGAATCTACTAAACTCCTATACAATATTATGGTTAATTATTCTCAATGGCACACTGAAAGATCCACTAGTAAAAAGGTTCATGCGATTGAAGAGATTAATGTTTTGAGTGGAAAGATGGATGAACTTATGAAATTGTTTGCTAATAAAAGTGTTTCTTCTGATCCTAATGATATGCCTTTGTCCACTTTGATTGAGAATAATAATGAATCTATGGATGTGAATTTTGTTGGTAGGAACAATTTTGGTAACAACGCGTATAGAGGAAACTTTAATTCTAGTCTGTTTCCTAATAATTCCTCTAATAATTATGGTAATTCCTACAACAACTCTTATCGAAATTTTAAAAGGATGCCCTCTGATTTTGAGACTAGTGTTAAAGAATTTATGAATTCGCAAAAGAATTTCAATACTTTGGTTGAAGAAAAATTGCTTAAGATTGATGAGTTGGCTAGGAACGTGGATAGAATTTCTCTTGATGTTGATTCTTTGAAACTTAGATCTATTCCACCTAAGCATGAGATCAATGAGTCTCTCAATGCCATGAGAATTTCCATTGATGAATGCAAAGAAAGAACCGCTAGGATGCGTGCTAAAAAAGATTGCTTTGTGAAAGCGTGTTCTTCTAGTTTTTATGATAATAATGATGAAGATCTAAAAGTGATTAATGTATCTCCTATTAAATCTTTGTTTTCCAATATGAATCTTGATAAAGATGGGACTGGATATGAGTCAACTTTAGTTAAAAGGCATCCCAATGATTCGGAGTTCTTAGATCTTGATGCAAAAATTAATAAAAGTGGGATTGAATAGGTCAAAACTTTACATAGCAATGAACCCACTATTTTGGATTTCAAGGAATTTAATTATGATAATTGCTCTTTGATAGATTGTATTTCCTTGTTGCAATCTGTGCTAAATTCTCCTTATGCTTATAATCAAAATAAAGCTTTTACTAAACATATCATTGATGCTTTAATGTAATCCTATGAAGAAAAGCTTGAACTAGAAGTTTATATCCCTAGAAAAGTTCATGATGAGTGGGAACCAACTATTAAAATTAAGATTAAAGATTATGAATGCTATGCTTTATGTGATTTGGGTGCTAGTGTTTCCACGATTCCAAAAACTTTGTGTGATGTGCTAGGTTTCCGTGGATTTGATGATTGTTCTTTAAATTTGCATCTTGCGGATTCCACCATTAAGAAACCTATGGGAAGGATTAATGATGTTCTTATTGTTGCAAATAGGAATTATGTGCCCGTAGATTTCATTGTTCTTGATATAGATTGCAATCCTACTTGTCCTATTATTCTTGGCAGACCTTTCCTTAGAACGATTGGTGCAATTATTCATATGAAAGAAGGAAATATTAGATTCCAATTTCCGTTAAGAAAAGGCATGGAACACTTTTCTAGGAAGAAAATTAAATTGCCTTATGAATCTATTATGAGAGCCACCTATGGATTGCATACCAAAGATGACAATACCTAGATCGATTCTTGCTTTTATGCCTAGCTAGGTGCGTTAAACGATAGCGCTTGTTGGGAGGCAACCCAATTTTATTTTTGTTATTTGCTTTTTGATCCTGTTTAGTAATAAATAATTCATCTAGCTTCTGTTTAGATGTGGTTTTATGTTTTAATTAGTGGATGTGCCAAGTAGAACCTTTGGGAAGACTTGGGTGAAGTCTTTGCGATCTTGCTGTAAAAAACAGAAATTTTTGCGCTCACGAGAGTAGCTGCCATTTTTTACAGGAGAGTGATTTTAGGTTGATTATTTTTGAAGATGATTAATAGACAAATTCCTCACGTCCAACAATTTATTTCATAATTTTTGAAGTTCCATAAGTATTCGAACAAGTCAGATTACTACAGAGTGTTCTGTTTTTGACAGATTCTGTTTTCGTGTGTTGTTTGCTTATTTTGATGAATCTATGAGTAGTATCGGGGGGGGGGGGGGGGGGGGGGGGGGTATGAACCATAGAGAAGTTGGAATACAATAGGTTTAACACCAATATAAATAAAGAATGAGTTCATTACAATATCTTAAAGTGGTGGTTTATTTTCTTATACTAACGCAGCTCATGAGATTTTCTGTTGAAGTTTTGTGTTGTGATGTTTTCAAGTTTTTGGGTAATGATTTGATGGATTTTGGAATAAGGAGTGGCAAGAGCCTAAGCTTGGGGATACCCAAGGCACCCCAAGGTAAAATTCAAGGACAACGAAAAGCCTAAGCTTGGGGATGCCCCAGAAGGCATCCCCTCTTTCGTCTTCGTCTATCGGTAACTTTACTTGAGGCTATATTTTTATTCACCACATGATATGTGTTTTGCTTGGAGCGTCTTGTATGATTTGAGTCCTTGGTCTTTAGTTTACCACAATCATCCTTGCCGTACACACCTTTTGAGAGATACACGCATGAATCGGAATTTATTAGAATACTCTATGTGCTTCACTTATATCTTTTGAGCTAGATAATTTTGCTCTAGTTCTTCGCTTATATCTTTTTAGAGCACGGTGGTGGTTTTATTTTATAGAAATTATTGATCTCTCATGCTTCACTTATATTGTTTTGAGAGTATTTTAGAACAGCATGGTAATTTGCTTTGGATATAAAACTAGTCCTAATATGATGGGCATCCAAGATGGCTATAATAAAAACTTTCATATAAAGTGCGTTGAATACTATGAGAAGTTTGATGCTTGATGATTGTTTTAAGAGATGAGGATGGTGATATTAGAGTCATGCTAGTAGATTAATTGTGAATTTGAGAAATACTTGTGTTGTGGTTTGCAAGTCCCGTAGCATGCACGTATGGTAACCGTTGTGTAACAAATTTGAAGCATGAGGTGTTTCTTTGATTGTCTTACTTATGAGTGGCGGTCGGGGACGAGCGATGGTATTTTCCTACCAATCTATCCCCCTAGGAGCATGCGCGTAGTGCTTGGTTTTGATGACTTGTAGATTTTTGCAATAAGTATGTGAGTTCTTTATGACTAATGTTGAGTCCATGGATTATACCCACTCTCACCCTTCTACCGTTGCTAGCCTCTCTAGTACCGCGCAATTTTCGCCGGTACCATAAACCCACCATTTACCTTACTCAAAACAGCCACCATACCTTCCAATTATGGCATTTCCATAGCCATTCCGAGATATATTGACATGCAACTTTCAACCGTTCCGTTTATTATGACACGCTCCATCATTGTCATATTGCCTTGCATGATCATGTAGTTGACAT